>JAEAOA010002119.1:1670000-1917500 GCA_016746295.1 Potamilus streckersoni | reverse complement strand
GGGATCAAGTTCAAATGAGAATTTAAGCAATATATCTTGAATGTGCCATTGATTTTCGAAATAAAAAATTAGGTTTTTTTTGTTAATCGGACAGGGGGAAGAAAAAGATTAGTTTCTGAACTCGGTGACAGCGATCAGATTTTATTTAGTATGGACTAAAGTTCACCTTTGTCTTGGAGATAGGTATGAACGTATACGTGAACTAACAAATACTGTCAATTTCTCTGCTGACTTAAATGTATTTTAATTGATTTAATAACTTTTCTGGTTCAATTCTTTTTATTTATTTAATTATGACATGAACTACATAAGAACCGTTGTAAATATTCAATAAAAGATCATACACGCGTACAACAGAATCAGCATCGTGACTAGGGGTGGAAAAACTAATTAGGTTTTTTAATGAATGCATTAGTGATCTGTACAAGACTTCATACCGTGGCAGTTAATATAAAATCAATCATCTTTATATGACCTCTCGTTAAAGTTATGACGAATATTTTGTGTATTTTGATGTTACTGCCACAGATGAGAATTGACAATATTCTATAGTATATTTTTGGCTTAAATAAGAGGTTAATGTATTTGATAAGTATAAATTTAGATGGAGAATTGATCACATAATAACATTTATGTACTTGTTAGAGTCTTGCCGGACTTCACTAAACATATACAAAAGTGTATACACAGATTAAAAGGCTTAGATGGAGACGCTGTTACCATCATAATACATTTATCAGTCATATCACATGTTTATTACCCCAAAAGATAAAAAACTAAACCCTTTTTTATCATCATCGTCGTCATCATCATCATCATCGTCATCATCATCATCATCATCATCAGTAGTAGTAGTAGTACTAGTATAGAGATCATCATCAGTAGTAGTAGTACTTGTAGAGAGAGAGAGAGAGAGAGAGAGAGAGAGAGAGAGAGAGAGAGAGAGAGAGAGAGAGAGAGAGAGAGAGAGAGATATGGTTTATCATAATTTCAGTTTACATCTTTGGCCAAAAAGGTTAAGAGTTAGATTCTTCAATTGAACTATTTTCCATTTAATTTTTATATATTAAACTAAGGGCAAATGTTGAAAAAAAAATGTTTACGTTAATTGTGGACTGTTGGTAACATATGGTCAAATCTGACACGTATTCCCGTATTTGACCCATTCATCATGCGATTCTAGCAATCAACCTGTCACGTGGATTTTCCCTGTGTTTCGAATATTTAAGAGAAAGCAGACGTTCTCACGATGCTTCCAAATTCGGAGTACAGTACTGCAGCAATCATAGTCTACAGCATTAGAAAACTACATTTTCGGAGGCCATTTTTCTCCATTGATATACATACACATACATTGAGGTCAATGTTATTTATTAGGTTTTACATAGACATTTACGTTTACCATATTGTTCTTACATCTTTGTACAAAGTCTATATTCTTCCTTTAGAGTATTTTGTGACACGCAGAAACTACAAAAAGCTTAAATATGGCTTGTACGTTTGGGTACACCACAATTTCTATAGTTTTTATAATCTGTTTCAGTCTTTTGAAGTGTTTTCATGATGATCCTTCATCCACATACGAGATCTTGTATGAAAAAGGAATAGAAGCATACAAAATGGGTAACTGGTTTGCTTGTGCATCGTACCTTCACAGATCCATTCAAGATTACAAACTGTATGTGGAAGCTGTAATAAATTGTCGCCTTAACTGTAAGAAGAGTGTAATTTCTGCAGAAGCAGCTGGCTTTGATTTTGAATCGAACTATTGTAAGCAGATTGTGAAAATTTCAGATTGTCTTCAGAGATGCAAAAGAGCGAAATTAGGGAAACGCGCTGAGATACCAGCATCGCTTGTAGTGGATAAAAAGTTTGAGGATCGGATGCCATACGACTATCTTCAGTTTAGCTATTTCAAGGTAAAGCACCAGGCCCTTGTTTCGCTTGGCCAAGCATGTACAAATATTTTAAAAGATACATACATACCTATATATATATATGTATATATATATATATATATATATATATATATATATATATATATTTATATATATATATATATATATATATATATATATATATATATATATATATATATATATATATATATATATATATATATATATATATATATATATTAGTTTAGTTTAATTTTTTGCTGAATACTGTTCATTTGCGAAAATGCATTATTTAAAACGATCTACATAGAATTGTACTGTAATATCACTGCTTTATACAATTGGACGGGTGTTGTCTTACAAAATAATATATTGTTCATCAAGGTTTAGTGTCAGTGTCGGAATATTACTAGGTTACTATGATGTCTAATGCTCTGTTATATGGTGAAATATACGCCAAATAGTTGTCAGCACTTGCAATCTATGACCATAGATGACAAGACATCAACAGTAATTCTGTTGAGTAATACTGTATGTAGTACGTTCTTTGGCTGGAGCCTAGAACTAAAAGCAGTTTTCTAATGGACAATTTGATGAAATATGCCTAAATGTATGACAAACACAATGAACTAAGTGATAAAGACATTAATTAGATTACCAAACGTTTCATTCTCAAGGAAGACGTTACCTTTGGAGTCGTTATATTTGCTATATGATTTCTAATTCATACAATGAAGGAATCCGTAACTCTTCAATAATGGTACAATCATAAAAAAGTGTTCAGCGTCATCAACTTCTTGTTTACAAGAGGTATAGGTATCTGTGACATGTACTTTTCTCAAAACATTGATTTGTGATACTAATTTTAAAACATGAATTTAAAAGGCAATTATATTTATCTCTTTGGTGCACTTCTTAACCTGATTAGTCATCTCTGATCATGTATCTGGAGCAATACCTGCCTTGACCAATCTTTATATTTCCCGTAAGGTTTACTTATGTTATTTATTTGCCAAATCTGTATATGCAAATTTTAAAATCGTATTTGCTAAGAGTAATCTTTTAATGATTTACATTCCTAAGAGAGTTTCCCTTATCGAGTTCATTCTTTCATTTTTCCTATCCAGTGAAGAGATATTTTAAAACTAAGTGAAATATTCATTGTAAATTTTAGTTTGAGTCTATAACATTTTATTGGAACGAAAGTTAACTAATATCAGCAAAAATAAAGAATCTCATCTGACAAGTATTATTATCCCATTCCGATTCTATGGTCATAAACAAGGTCACAGAAAGAAGTAAAACAATAAGTTTTGTAAGACTTAATAAATAATTTAATCATCTAAGTTATAAAGGGACAAGGGATAATTTAAGAGGAGCTCATAGTATTATGAACTGAATGCAAAAACAGCCTAAAAGGTTGTATTCAAGTCCAAAAGTATTGAATACTCCGAATGAATTTTAGATTCTCAAATGTACTGGTATGCCAACAGTTCTAATGTATCACAATGCTATTGTCCAGAACTCATTTTAAAAATTTCACAATAGCCCCAGATTATTATTTTTTGTCTAATGAGCACTTTGTAATTCCAATGAAAAATTTAAATGAATCCTTCCTCTCAAATAGTGTCTAAACACATCATTAAATACATCTGCAGACTGCTGTTACGACAAAAACATAATACGAGTGACATAATTCTCCATCGCTGATTACTAATATACAGATAGAGAGTCCAAAAACGCAATTTTATCACGCACAAATCATGATATTTTGCAAATATCCCACATCGTAAAAGAATGCGCGTGACCAACCTAATCAGTGGCAGGAAAACAAATCTTCTAACCACCCACCTGACCTATTTAAAGCGAAATAACCCAAAACATGTAACCAGGTTTTATTATTAGAAACTATACAACACCGGTTTATAGATCATATGTAATATAGTCACTCATAATGTTTTCAAATAGAATATTAAGCCATGTACAAAAATTAGTTATGTAAGATCTTTTCTAGATATAATGACTACAATTTGCAATGATGAACAAATATTATAAAAAGTATAGATATACATAACACTACTAATGAGTATTCCTTTTTCCACATTGCTAACACAGGTAACATTTTGCGAAAAGTTATTACTAATACATTTACTAATCTCTAAAAAAAATTCCGCTCAATTTATAATATCTGATTGCCTTTTTTTTAAAATTAGTTTTAGCCAAATTATGGGAAAGTTTTTCTTTGTTTGCAATAAGGTGTTTAATCCATGCGATCTTTAGGTATGAAATAAACGAATAAACACAGAATATATATATATATATATATATATATATATATATATATATATATATATATATATATATATATATATATATATATATATATATATATATATATATATATATATATATATATATATATATATATCAGTGTATTTTGTACGCTTTCGGTTTTAGCACTCAAAAAAAAGTTTTACAAAATTTTGTTCACTTAATTTTCTATATATAACAGAGGATTAGACAATATAGAGAAAACATAATGAATTTGGCCAAATCAATATAGTTGATGAATGTTATTTGTTTTAAACAGTATTTCTTCAAGATGTCAGCCTGGAAAGTACATAAAATAGCATATATAAGAGTTCAAGCATAAGCTAATTACAACTTTCTCCTTATTAACAGTAATATTTACTCATTTAATGTGCCTTCCGTGATTAATAAAGGCATACTGCTGCAAATATTGAAACATGCTAATGAAGTATTAACATAAAACTGGGAATACATTATTGGAATAATGTTAGACAGTAACTTATAAGTGTTAGAGCAGAAACAAGTTAATGTATACTTGAAAATCAACAAATGAAGAAAAAAGAGCAAATCTATTAAGTTGCCGGTATTGGTCGAGTGTGTGTATGTGGGTAAATGAATTTGAACTTGAGCTTGGACGGTATATATGTATAATAACAAAACAAGCGCTCATGATAGTTGCATGTCTTTTTCCCGACAATGGGAGTCTCATTTGCCTTAGTTACTCAAGGAGTATTTGCTTTGTCAAACCAACAACATTCATAATTCTTTTGATCTAAAGAAGTATCATAATATTTATAATGATTGCGAAAAGTTCTTTGTCAATAGTTAAAGTACACAGATGTCTAAACAAGCTTCATTACAATTCAATCACTACATTATTGTCGTCAAAAGGTCTTCTCCCTGCTTTTATATTGTCGTAAAACACCATTGAATGTACCATGCAGATTATATTTTAAAATGCCTTGAAAGCTGATGACGAGGCCTGTGATTAGTTGGTGACCATCTTCAGGGAATTCTGTGGATGCTAGTATGTCTCGCTGGTCTATGACTTTAGTTGTAGCTCAGGAAGCTGTGCATCTGAGCTTGAATAAATTAGTATTGCATCAAGCCATTAGTATTATTAGTACTTTGATTAAGTTATCCAAGCTCTCAATATTGATAATACTTCGATTCAATCCGCCAAGCCTTCAAAACTGATAACATTTTGATTCAATCCTCAAAGCCCTCAATTTTGATAATACTTTGTCTCAATGCCCTAAGCAATTAGTATTCTTAGTACTTTCATTGAATCCTCAGTCATCAGTATTCTCGTTACCTTGATTGTCTTATGGGACGATTTTTAAAAAATGTAATAAAAAAGAACCAATTGTATCAGTTAATATCTTATAATTAAAGATTACTGGATTCGTGTGGGAAAATATGAACGAGTTTTTCGAATGGTTATCCTGAACGACCTTGGTAGAGCAGTAAATCCATCCGACACAACGAATTCATATTTTCCCACACTAAAACAGTAACCTTTTTAGTATATGCTCATTTTCGTATTCTTCCCAATGCATGCATATATATATATATATATATATATATATATATATATATATATATATATATATAGATATATATATATCTATATACATACATACACACACACACACACAGTACAATAAACAATGTAACCGAATATATGCTGTTTTCCAAGCTAAATAAAGAAGCTTAGCTGCATCTTTACGCAACATTATTAACGTGCACGTAACTTCCCCCCAGACAAATTTGGAATGCTTAAATATATAAACAAAGATACAGTACAATAAACAAATAAACCGAATGTGTGCCGTTTTACAAACTAACGTACTTGGAATATACAATAAATTACAGTACAATTTTGAAATGTTTTATAAACTTTGAGAACCCATGACATAGCCCATGTAATTCGAATTTGTGGAACTACGAAAGTATATTTTGAGGATATTCAGGATGTAAAATTGTAAGTATATTTTTGCCATTTTTATTACCAGCTAAGAAGACAGTTTATGTCTTATAACTTGCGTGTTATTGTGAGAACCTTATCTGGCGTCTATAACTAGTCTTAATCTGAAACAGTGTATCACAAACGTTAACGCTGAATGTGCCAAAGCAGCTGATATGTGGCAGTCTATGAAGAATTTGTTGGTATATGGCAATCCATGAAATATCTGCTTTAGTTCATTCATAAAAAAATTATATACGTTAGAAAACAGACTTGTTTGTTTACAATAGAAAGTAGTTCTTTATTCACGTGCCTTGAAGTATGAATTGAGCGCGAGGATTTTAATATTGCGTAATACTGCACGATTCTGACAATGTAAAAGTTAACGAAGAAAAATCAGCATATAGTAATATGTATTACCACAACACTTCAGTTTACTTTCGGTACCATGGTACCGTGATGTCGCTCGTTATCAACTTACATCAGCTTTGCAAATTTTTGTTTTTTGAGTGATGTTGTTTTTGCTACAAAATATACATGCATATGCAGAGTTCCTTCCTATATGATAGATCCAGTTACCAGTTTATCGTATTACATCATGAAATGTGCTTGTAGTTACTATTATGACATATCCTTGTTAGATGATAGATGAAAATTCCACCTTAAATACTGACGATACCTCAGTACTCAATGACCACACTTATAACAGTGGTCTTAGAAGACGGAACTTCTTTTAATTCCTTTAACCTTAATTTTTTTTTCTCAGTTAGGAAAGAACAAAGAGGCTGCTGCTGCATCCTACACATATTTCATCACACATCAGGATGACCAGAGGATTATTAATAATCTGAAGTACTACAAGAAGTTGGAAGGTGTCACAGATGAAGACTTTAAGGATCTCGAGAGCAATGCCTATCAAGTAAGAACCAACATCTTAAATGTCTTTTCAATCATGATAACTTTCACAATCTCGACTTAGTTTTATGGGTGAAACGATTTGTTTTACTTATCTGTTTTGTATAGCTCTTTCCAAAAACTACAGCAATTGCTATGCAGATAGATGGTGTTGCCAGTTGTTTTAGCCACATAAAATATCCGTGCTGAAGCTGGATTCCTTCCCATAGGGTAGATAAAGAAAGCGATCCACCCATTGTGAACTGGATGCTTTATTGAATATGCTATCCACTTACGTAATAGATCAACTAAATGAAGTCATACACGTACAGTCAATTATCTGTATCATTGAAAGGAAATATTGAGAAGATATATGAGTAAAATCAAGACATTTATTCTGTTCAGATCTTATATTTTTTTTTATTAAGTTTGCTTCTATTGTGTGCGTTGGTTATTTTCCCTCTTGCTATTGTGCAAGTGTTGTAATATTAGGGTTTCACCATTTAATTGTCGGGGGTGGGGGAGGGTAAAAGGGATTTTAACAATAATGATTCCTTCCACGTGACTTAAAAAATATTTTTGTTTTGATTTGTAGAAAAATAACTGCTTATATTCATTATATTAGATGGAAAGAATTTCTTTTGAGATACAAATAACAAAAATTTGATAGAGAATTCAAGGCCTACATTTCCCCAAAAGATTTTTATTTTAAACGATCGGTGCTTTACACAGAGTAGAGTTCTTTAAACGTAGCTTTGGAAGTTTTCAATAGACAAATCTATTTATTGTGAGTGGATACCTAAATATATGAAACCTAAATATGAAATGTCAAAACAAGGTCCAAGCACAAGCCCTTTTAATTGACACAGTTTTTATTTTTCCTAATGTTTCAATCGCTTTTGTTACCTATAAGATATACATACAGAAAATATAAAGAAGTAACATGGCTCAGAACTTCAGAATAGTTGAAAAAGTGAAAAATTAATTCGCAGAAATACCAAATTTTATCATACCGAATAGAGATTATTTTAATAAACTCTCTTCCTTAAATGCAAACTGTACCATTGGAAAGAACAAAACGCAAAGAACTGTGGATTGAAAATGTTTTAATTTTGGACTGTTAAAATATTTTCAAGAGACATTATTATTCTCAGAATTCCTATGCAAGCGGATTACATGCATACAGTGCTTCAGACTGGACAAGTACCGTTGAACACATGGAAGAATCACTGAGGCTGTATTTTGAGGAGGAAGAAAAATGCCGTGCTGCCTGTGAGGAAAAGTACAGTCACAAAGGGCATCCTGACTTTACTATTGCCGCAGCAGGTACTTGATTCATTGTGGGCACTAATGCTGTCGCCGGTACTTGATTCGTCGTGAGCACGAATGATCTTAATTGATTTTTTTTGTGTAGGCACAAACGCAATGGCGTTTATCTGATTCTTTTTCGGCTCGCTCGAAACTATAGTAACGTGATTACTCAACAACTGATACTAGAGCAAGTTCGTTCTAGTGTGCAAGTGATTTTAGGGTATTAATGAAACTAATTTTAGAAAAACATTTGTAGAAATGTTATCTTAAATGAAGCAAAAGGGTACTTTAATTTGTTTCGCGCTATTTAGCACGGTTACGTATCGTATAATTTACAAAATATTTGCTGAAATATTTAATTGTTTGTACTCTGTAAAAATTCTTCAGTCATGATTTCTTCCAATCTGTTTAGCTGCCAGAACCTCATATGTTTGAGAGGATTAGAAGCAAATATATGTGAGGATCTGTAATCCAAAACAATCATACTTTTGGTTGTAATGATGCATAAATAGCTTAATGATTCTTTGTCAAAACTGGAGTCTAAATTTTATGACATTATGTAAGAACAATATTCGAATGCTTGCATCTGTTAGACACTACTGACATGTATGATGGCGTCATTGGATTTTTTTGTTGCAGTCGAAAGAAAAGTTGGATAGGAACAAAGTGTACTTCTGGTTTGATTTCCATGAGGGACACGGACTATTCTGGCCAGGGTACACTGGCTTGTCTGTTCAAAGGTTTATATATAAGATTATTTTTTTACAAAGTGATTCTCGTGTATTGTTTATTTCGGTTTTAAGAGGTGGGTGGGTCTTTTAATGTCTGGCCCTTGAATGGTTGCAGATAACTTCATAAAAATGCCCGTATACATTGATATCGTTATTTTCTGCGTATGTAAGGTTTCCGTCACCAATATTGATGCAAAACTCATACCAAATTCGACCGATTGACAAAAATAAGATGCTGCAATGCTTACCAATTCTCACAGAAATATTCTTTTCAAAATAATATTAATTTTGGATACACGGGATAACACCCCTTTGTTTTCATAACTCGTAAGATATCGGCCTATTTTGCGTATAGCTTCGTAAAGATGTTTACGCATCGTGCTAGGGAAATTAAATACATTACTTTGGACTCATTCTGCAGCATTTCAGTCGAGTAATTAGGAAAAGTTTATAGGTGGTTTTTAAAATTTCAACATACCAATGCCAACAAATGGTAAGAGATATTAAGAAAATTATAACGGTCATGTTAGAAAAATGAGTAAAAAGTTCAACATTTTATTAAAGCTATACGCTATTATGTTGAAGAGAAACAACAATGAATATAATGTAATGTATTTATAAGCATCTCGTTCATGTGGAAAAATACTACAAAATTTAGAAACAGTCTGCACGCCGGGGATTGAGAGAGAGATTTATATATCTGCATTAGTCAGTGATCTATGCACCAAACTAAAGGCCACGATTGTGGAAACTAATTATGTGGCTTGCATCCTTGTTAAGATCATAAGTTTTGAACAAAAATAATATTTATATGATACTATGCACACGTCACTATCTTCACTAATTGTTATGTTTTAAATGCTTCAGCCTTTGTCCTACACTTCTAGCTTAAAGGGAAATGGAATCCTTTACTTATATTATTGTCTGCAGTATATAGTTTTACCCACTGATAAAATATTTAATTAAACTTTGGCCTTTTTGGTTTTGTCATGCCTGGATTTGATACTGTTTTGTGGTCCATAGCAATTTCCATCTAACGTCCCGTGAAGGGAAAATGTAATTATTAGTTTTTATTATTTTGAGGAGTACAACTTTTAAACCCCTGAAAATATAATAATTTTATCTTTATCGAAATCGGGACTAAACAGCGTAGCACGTAAATTAGCGATCCTTCCCACCACTGAGGCAAAGGCATTTTGTAAGAGTATAATCTTGAAACACCAAAGATATTATATGAAACATAACCATTTATATACCCTGCATATACTATAAATTGCATTATTACAACCACGTCATTTGGTTCATGAAGATCACATACAGGGAAAATGGTAGAGTATGTCCAGAGTAGAACATATGATGCACTAGAGATATTTTTAATGAAACTTTAAGCAGTTATATATCACGACTCGACAATATGTCACATACCATAGTCACACATGTCTCAAGGTCATTGCAAGGACAAATCTAAATCATTGACTTCTATCTGTATATAGGTATCTATTTTGAGCTCATTAAGATTTTAATGAACCAATTCAGATATCTTGACAGTGTCTTTTGAGTTCACAAACATTCCACCTGATTCAAGGCCAAGGTCACAACAACGGCCAATGTAATGCATTAACATGTTTCTGTATCCGGTTTTTTCTTTCTATATGCCTATCATGATATACAGCATATTATCATATGATGATGGCTGTCAGTCTATCTGTTACTCTTCTTCATTTTTGCACAATAACTTACATTTTACACTATCTACAATCACTTTTGCATGTGGCTTGCACGGGAATAAGGAAGAAGAATGGCAATTTTAGGCTAAAAGAATCAAGGGTGAACTGAGAGAAGATAGATAGCTTCCACACAACACCATAGTTCTAGATCACATACCTGGATTAAACTTTGTATATAGCATTAAGTTGGGGTTTAACAAAACTATCGGTTTTGTAATAAAATTATGAGAGATCAAGGTCTGGAAAAGAAAATTGGACTTGGAATGTTAATAAAGCTATAAAGCTTATTTATGTTGGCATCAATGTTTAAGGTCACGGTGACTTAATGTTACAAATTATTTCTAAACAAAATGTCAATTATCGACCATCTTCATCAGTGTATATGGGTAATTAATACACTATAGTAAAAAAGACACCTTATGATGATCTTTTTGGTAAAAAATATCCATGATCAAGGTTGCCTTGTATGAAAGAAACGTTTCTGAATAATAACTTTAGTTCTAGACCTAAGGAGAGAACTAAACAGGTTCAGTGTGTATGGTTTTATATGTGTCGTCAGACCCTCACTTGATATAGCATGGTACTAACTATATATCTTACCTGTCTCTAGAATTACTATCGTGTTAATTATTGGTTCTGCACAACATAAGAATAATGAATTTAAGTTGATATAGAATTGTTTTTGAAACATTTGAAGTGTACACTCTCTCATAACGTCATCAATCAACATTTCTTTTTCAGACCATTACCTAGTTATTTTGATTTGTCAATACAAATGTGAGGAGAAATTGAGTGCTTTTGGTGAAGAGTTTCAGCCCAATTTTGTCAGTGAGCACTACAACTTTCTACAGTTTGCATACTTCAAAGGTAAGTACAATATCAAACTCTAATTCAGTTAGTGAGCATAAGTCTATGGAGAAACTTTGTTTTCATTTAGGCAGTAGAATTAAAATATGTAATTTACAGTTGTGAAATTAAATTTCTTATAAGTTAAGATTTAATTTTAAGATTAATATTGGATTGAAGTAAATCTATTAAGAAAGGTTCTGCGAGCACCATGGTGAATGAAAATGCACTCACTGCATTGAATTACCATACAATTATCAGGGTGCTCATAAGAGAACTCCTGTATCTTTATATACATTTTTTGGATCTCATTTTTCTTTTATTAATGGAAATCTTTTAATAGGCTAAATATATGTCTTAAATCTACATACAATCCTAAAAGCTGCCTTACAGTCAAAGATCCATATAAATAGGAGAATGCTAGAGAAAAATAAAGGAATGGCTGTAAAATGTGATCAGCCCAGTTTTGTGCATTTAGTTAATGTCAGGTGTATTTTTGTTGCAGAAATTAGCATGAATCCTTTGATAACGTGTTCTTGAATAGGATACAAGCCCATTCCATGTCTTAGATTAGACTGTCCACATGCTTATTCTGTCATATACTAGACACCACCAGTAAGACACTGTGGTTATATTTTATTGCATGGTTCCAGTATAAATATTTCTTCGCTATCTTTATTTAAGATAATAGACACAGTTTCAGACAATTTATCGGTTAAATGAAGTCATAGATATGTGGTAAATATGCTAAATTTTGTACCACTTAATACTGATATTCTATAAACACCGGTTATTTCAGGTGTGTGTTTAATAGTGTTATTGTGCAGTGTTCATGTTGATGATCCTGATTATATATATATATATATATATATATATATATATATATATATATATATATATATATATATATATATATATATATATATATATACACACACATTCATACATACATACATACACAATATTGTCTGTGAAAAATTTTAATCAGATTAGTTTTTTTGAACGATATCAGGAATTCCAATAATAATATCATTGATTCTCGCTTTAATATCAGTGAGTTTTATATCAGCAGTTGGTGGACTTCCAAAGAAATCTTCAACGGTTATATCAAGTTTTTTGAAAAATTTTACGAGTATTTAAAACATATTTACATGAACTTCATACTCAGATCGTAATGTATTTAATTTATCATTGATGGGTGTTTCTTTATCATCCACATATAACTTTGTTGAGGCGACTTCATTGCTGGTTGGTTCTTTTGAAACAACGATTTTATTGTTATTCATGTTTAGTTCATTTGTCATTGTATCGCCAGTTGATCGTTTAATGATCAGCAACACTTTTGTAATTTCATTTTTGATAGTTGTTATTGATACATTCGAGATTCCGATTCTACCATCGTCAGTAAATACTGGAATATTGTCCGTGGTAGCACCGAGAACTCTACGAATTATGTCGATCTGCTTAATATTACTTCATCTCAGTTAATTCCAGAAAGATTCACAATGTCAGCAAGTTCATCTTTAATCGCATATTTTGATAAATCGATATCTTCTTTCTTCTTGCCAGTGAAAGCACAAATATAAAATCTTCCATAAATATCAAGCATTAGGCCCTATATGATTTGTGATTATTTAAAACAGAACTCGTGTACACGCTTACAACTTCAATAAATGCATCGGAAGATTTTGAAATGGCATCGAGTACAGAAAGTGCTTTATGACTGCATATTGGAGGATCAGTTATTTTTTTTTTGTGTTGGTAGCGTTGAATACCAGACTGGAATATTTTGTAGCCTGTTAACAATATTAAAAAATTTGGTGGTGCCAGTACATACTAATCGAAATAAATAATTCAACCTAAATAAATCGTGTATGCATCCTAATGAGTACCTCGACTTGAACTTTCATTGAGATTAATGATACCGGTTTTAATCGATATTTTTGTTCCACATTCTTTTGCTGATACTGACTGCAGTATTTTTTATTTGACCAGGAGTCAGACTGACTATAACATGATCTATTCCTGATTTCTAAATTAACACTTGCATATGTTCCACCGGGGTATCAACGACCTTCATTCGTCCACTTTCAAGTAACATCGTTTTACCACTGAGTATGTTGGAGATTGCTCTGAAATTCGCAATAGCTCTTATTGTAACACGAGCTCGAAGATGTATGTCAACAACGGAGAGTCTAAACAATTCCAAAAGTTCCAGCAAAAAATAATAAATCGGATGCAGCGTTGTAAAATTTAGCTGTGATATTTGTAAACCAGTATCAACATTTGAATGACATCAATGGATGATATGCACGCGCCGCTTGATTATGCTCAAATTTCAGTAAAATATCACCTGACGGTTCTTGATGTATGTTTATCCTCAATGAAACCTCAGAAATACTGATTTTATCAAATATCATTATACTACATGTTTGGGAATTTAAGTAGTAGATGAAAGTAAGTATCCGAGCTCAAAAGCACCCTCCAGACCTCCAAACAAATACAAAATACCTAGGCAACGTAATAGAAAACCTATTGCAATCAATAATTGCGTTAAGAATCCGAGCTCAACAACCCCTCTCCCCACCCCTCCAGACCTCCAAACAAATACAAAATACCTAGGTAACGTAATAGAACACCTGTTGCAATCAATAATTGCGTTAAGAATCCGAGCTCAACAACCCCTCTCCCCACCCCTCTAGACCTCCAAACAAATACAATAGAACACCTGTTGCAAAATACCTAGGTAACAGGTAAAATTTAATTACGTGATCTTCCAGAATAAGCAAAATGATGTGTCAGACTCAATTTTCCAAATCATTACGATTTAGCAGAGCGTGGCGATTGTGGACTAAATTACGCATTAGAATTCCAATAAGGTAAGTGGTATTATACCTCATTACCAACTGTTAATGTCTCAACTGTAGATATCAAAAATATTTCATTATCATGGTGATAGAGGCTAAACTTTATTTTACCGCTCACATAACGACGGGACTCAAACAAATCTTTTATTTGTGATTTGTTAAGAGGGTATTTTTTGTCGATAAAATACACCTTTGACCGATCAAGATCAATTGTAAGTTTGGTGTATTTTTGCTGACTAATCGGACAGTGAAAGTTGTTAAATTCCGCTAGCAACTTTTGATACAATTGTTCGAGATAATTAAAATACTCGCTGTCATCAGATCTGATGAGCGAAAGTTTTAACTTGTCACGGGTACCACTAAAGCATATGCCTGATGTTTCATTATTAATTTCAACTGTCAATGGTTTGCCGTCCATCATTAGATATTTGATTTTGCTACTGTAGCTATTTGTCACTGTCAAATTTTCAAACATTATTTCTTAAGTTTAGATAAAATTTTAGTTTGCAAAGATAATGTCAAATATATCTCTATCATCATGACAATACCCAAGTGCAAATGTATCTACCCCATTTTCGCAATAACGTTTATCATCAAAATTGCTCAAACCGCGTTTGATAAGGACATCTGTTTCGAGCTTATGATGATTTGTCCGAATTGACATAGCTCTTATAAAACTAACACCGCCATCAAGCGCATACTTGTAGTCATCAAATTTTATAAACTTTTTAACAAAGTCACGAGGCAGACCTTTTGCTTTTTTTGTTATTTTATTATTGTCTAACAATACGGCATACATTTTACTACGTAATCCGATAAAGTATTTGATAGCGCTCGAGTTCATTTCATCTTTGAACTTACCAATAACCTTTTTATTTGTGTCGTCATGAAATTTACTGTCACGTGGGTAATCAGAAAGATCAAACAGATATCTATTATCATGCATGTCCTGATAGACGTCCTCGCATTCAATTTCATATACGAGCGAATCAGTATCAGTAAATAATAATCTACTAGCCGGCCATTGATTTTTAACAAAATTATAATGAAAATCGTACATCAGCCACTTTGATAAATCTAACACTGAAGCTCCAACGTAGATCGGCTTGTTTAGTTTTAGATTTGTTTTTCTTCTTTGTATCGCAACAAGATTCTCATTAAATATTTTCATGCTCACAAAATCATCGTCTGACACAAGTTTGTTTCTGCGATTGACATCATTGACTAGTTCGATATTTACGCGTTTCCTAATATTCTCCATCGTCTTACCAAAAACAGAATTGTTCATCAGTTTGAAAAAGTTTTTCTCAAAATCAGTTTTTGCCGCAGCTCTTCTTGTAGTGTTCGAGTTAATATAACCTCTCATCCACGGTGACTGATTAAATTTTAGTACGCGATGAACTTTTCTCAACACGAGACCAGCATCGACTGCTTGTTTTAAAGCTTTGTAATGCAAAACATAATTACGTTTATGAAGCAAATTTGGTACTAGTTTCTTTACCATAGAATGTTGTCTTGGTAATGCTGACGCTTGTTGTTCTTCTGATAACAAACTATATTCTATAACCATCGATTCCGCACAGAAAGGATAATCGTTATGTAATTTGTGTAGCGAAGTTGGATAATCGAGATCAACTTCAACGAAATACGAAACATCGTCGGGTATCTTTTTTTCTGTCTCTGATAGAAATTGATCAGCCGTGATCCAATGAAATCCACCAAACGGCATTGGTTCTGCCATCGAATACCCGTACAAGTTATTGCAATCTAGATAAACTATATACTTCGAAGGAAGGTCAGGATTATACTCTTTCAAATATTTGTTGTTTGCTTCAGCGTACTTCTTTGTTATCACGCTAATACCGCCTCGGATACCTTTTTCAATAAAATTGAACATATCAACGTCAGTCAGTAATTCCAACCTTACCTTACTAAACTTTAACAGAGCATCCCATGACAGTCCGGGGGCAGAATAATACCAGCAAGGATCTAGTCCGTAATTATTATAACTCACTTCTCGAAAACTTTCAAAAACATCTGCTAATAATAACACGTCAGTTTTCAAATACAAATCGTGATAATCACCAAAAGTCTTACAATCAAACTCTTTCCAGATATCTTGTGCATACTTGTACTCGTCATCAGTTATATTTTCATTTTTAAGTTGTGAGTAAAATTTGTCTTTGCTAGGTAAAGATGTTTCATCAAATTTACTCCAATCGTCGAGATATTCGTATGGAAAAACTCCTTTTTTAGCTAATAGATTAAATTTATCTCCAAAACAGTCTCTTAGGTTATTAAATTTACTACAACCTTTTACTAGCTCATCTAACGATGCTGCCATAAACTGCAGGCTGTCAATAAAGCGCAATTTACCTAGCGTAACTGACATATACTTTTCAAAATTATTTGGAATGCATTTGATGACATTATTGAGTTTTAGATGAGCTTTTATCTCAGGATCACCAAAAGCTTCTACTATAATATGGCTATCATATCCTCGAAAATTGTGAAGAATAACTGGAATAAAATCTGGAGCGTGAAATTTTAAATTACACTGGTCATGAGCCGCTCCACGATACTGTCCGGTCAAATGGCAATGGTCACGTACTTTTTTGTTGTCAGGGTCAAAAGCTTTTTCACAAATATAACAAATTTTCGCTTGCTCGTGATCAGATTCTTGTTGAGGTGTTAATTTTAACATTGGAGTTACTCTTTTCAAACGATAAGTAATATTAGAGGAACATCGACAGATCGAGTTCGTTATTATGGTCATCGTTTTATTTACGAGGTGTTCAACGGATCTATACCCAATGGTCTGGTTATTAATCATATCAATAATGTAAAAACAGACAATCGATTGGAAAATCTGGAGCTAGTGACCCAACAGGAAAATGTGAGAAAAGGACGAGGTGGTGGTATTAATTTTAGATGCCCCATAAAACCTGTTATTTCGTTAAACCTTGAAACGGATGAGGAGATCAAATTCAAATCAATTACAGCTGCGGCGAAATATTATAATATAAATCCCGCAGTCGTAAAATTTGTAGCTGATGGAGTAATAAAATCAACTTTTTCAAGCGAATACAATGCTAGGATTCGTTTTAGATATGATGATCAATAATATTTTGTAATTCGGTTTTAGTCAAACAATGATGAGCAAATGCTATAATATCATCGCAATCAAATTTTAGCGTCGTTACTGCACTTTCATTAATTTTATTTTTTTCTGCTTCTGTTAGTAATATTTTATGAGAATCACCTTGCATTACAAAAATCTCAACGGAATATGAACTATAACCTGACAAGCATTTTCTTACCGCTTCAGTCAGTTCGTGGTAGTTTATTATATTAACTTTTTGGTGATATTTGACCTTGTCAGTCATCTTATAACAACAAATTAGATAAAAAGTATATTATAATATGGATATGATGAAACGACTCGTTCAACTATACGAAGAAGATACTAGCGACAAAGTCGCCAGCGATATCAGCGATAAGGTCTCCACAATCTCTAATGATATGATAGACAAATCTGTTGGTTATAACGAAGATGATATTTTATATAACAACGAATCTGATGATGGTGAAATAGTCACCGTCGTTAACAGATATAATTATAGCAGACCAACCACTGGAAAATATAATGTCAAGTATCACATTGCTAAAAAAATTATAAAATTTAATTTTACCGTTACCGAACAGCAGATATTTTTTACAGTTAATCAGACCTTTCTTAAACATCAAAATTCCAGACCGACAGAAAAATATCAAATTCGATTTCATCTTTGTCAAGATTTTTAATCTAATGACGATCTCTGACGATCGCAGACAATATCTAATATCATTATGTAAACCAGTAAAATGCAAATCTATCAAACGAAAGTATGAGGAAATTTATAATAGCATTATTTCGCAGTCGATAAAATCGACCGGGTTGGAATCCAGCTGTTACATTTATCACTATACCCACGCCATTTGACTAAACTTTTATCTCCTTTTTTCCTAATCACTTTTTCGATAACGAAAACATCTTGTTCAGTTTTTTGTAGTTCTTGTTCGTAAAAACTACCTACTATAGGCTCACCTGCCAGATCTTTTAACGCGTACGTTACAGGTATTGTTAAGAGTACTTTATCAACAACAAATACTTCTTCGCTCCAGTTTGGAGTAAATCCTTTTTCAAATATCTTTTTAGTCAAAGAGATTCTAACTTTATCACCGACCTTAAATTTATGTCTGCGGTACATGTTTTCGTTTGCTAATATTGGATTTTTGATAGCGTCATTGGGTGACATTTTGATGGTTCGATGTTTCGTGTTATTATATTCGCCTACGATTTGAGAAAGGTCATCGATGTACCTGTTGGTGTTTTTAGCTGTCATATGTTTGTGTAATTTTTCGTTTAGCGTGCGATTAAATCTCTCGACAACAACGCTTTTGCCTTCGTTCCCTGTAACGTATTTTTTAATATTATTTTGTTCTAGAAACTGCTCAAACTTTTTGTTAAAAAACTCTGCTCCATGATCAGTCCAGATTTTGTTTGGCTTTCTTTCGGTACTCGTTATTATTTGTTTTAACGCATCAGTGATTGACGTTCCTGTTTTATCTGAAACTGGCACACTAAAAGCGTATTTGCTGAAAACATCTATAACGTTAAACAAATACTTCTTTGGAGCGCCATCAGCGCCAACGTTAAACTGAGCTAGATTGGATACATCTACCAAATCTATTGCCCAGATATCATCTACAGCGTTTGCAACAACTTTGCGTCTCGGAAACTTTTTTTTTTTAGGTCTGTGTAGTTCGACTGCAAGATCATCGTATAATTCTTTTTCCCGATCGCGAGGCGATTGACGAGACTCTCCGAGTCCGAGTTTATATTTTGCTCCTATCATTCCCTGAACAAATCTTCTATCAAAACGTTCTCGTAGATTTGTTGGCTCCATATCATGTAATTCATCTAACATTACTTTATCACAATCTGCTTTTGAGTTTTCATGATCACGATAACAGATATCATGACGCATTGCTATTGCATCCACTTGATTATAAGGTTCTTGTCCTGGCAATGGATTGTCGTTTTCATCTAGTTGTTGGTCTAGCGGATTGTAAGGCCCTGTATACCGATGACCTGGCAAGGTCCAACCGCCTTTTGGTTTTGGTAATTTTCCAATAATTTTATGTATATCTATACCTAACCCTATTATTTCTCTGTTGTTACAACGTTGACAGTACGTAATGATTTTATCTTGTTCTATGCAAAGATCTTTGTCACAATCACAATTGCATTTCATTTTATTTTATTTTGTTTTATAAGATTAATCGTCGATCAAGATAACTCTATCAACGCTAGATCCTACTTGTTTTTTCAAAAACATACTTTTCTTTCTACCACAGATTGCACAAATACTTTTTAACATCGTTCTATTATTTTTCGTTTTTTCCGTCATCTCATCCTTGTTATCTGTTTTAGTTTTGCATTTGAGACAGTATGTTGACATTATTATATCAAGGAGTTTAGATAAAATTGATTGCAATATTATCATTCGCATGAGAAGGATGCTCATCAAATTGTAAAATAAACTTCAAAAAGTTTTTACTTCCAGAGCTTTTACTCCCAGAGTTTTTACTCCCAGAGTTTTTACTCTGGTGCATTTGTCTGACAAACATGATACAATAATAACCACAAGCTGATGTTCCAATCGGCTGTAGTTGATTAGACGAATAATTTATTTTACCAAATTTTTTAAAAATATATTTTTTTATGAGATCGCTTGGAGGAAGTCCGAACGAATCAAAATAATTGTTATCGTGGACAGCAACCCAGTGGGTGCCAGAGCCATCATTGAAGTTTTCAATATTTACAACACAAGAACCGCCTGTTGGTACGTCATCGAGTTCATCCTTGGAAAATACTCCTCGAAATCCAACAACGTCCTTCAATTTTTCAATGATGTCAAAATTGCTCAATAACGTCTGGTCCCTGGTAGAGTTAATCCGCGTCCGATTCCTAGTAAGTTTGGCAGCAGACTTCCCGCTAGTCCCGCTAAAAGTGGAGCGAAAGGAATAATTCCTCCTTGTTTTGTTTGTTTGCGTTTTGTTGTTTTCTTTTTTTTCGATGATTTTGTTTTTTTCGGCGACTTTTTCGTTGGCATTTTATTTTATACTGTTACATAAAATTAACGATAGATTTGTTTGATACCACGACCTTCGACTGCTTTCTTCGTTGCGCCAGAGACTGCTCATGACGCAGCCGCAAGTCCAAGTGTACCAAGTACTGGTAAAACTTTGCTAGCTATTATTGATAACGCTGGTCCAAAAAATCCACCTTCTTTTGACATTGCAGTTACCTGAGAAACAGATAATTTCAGCACAAAAGGTTTGTTGCGATCGAGTTTATTGATTTGTTGTTGCGTTAGCATGACTTTTACTGTAATTTTATTTGAAGTCTCAGCGACGCCTGTCAACGGAGAGATCATCAAAGAAACAGAGCTGCGTTTAGCAACAGCTGCTGATAATTTTTCAACTTGACCAGATGTTAGGTATATTTCTCGAGTTGTGTATTTGGTTTTCATAATGTTATATCCAAGTTGTTAGATTAAACTTGTACTGTCATTCTTCCTTTGATTGAATCGATGGTCAGAAATCGATCACTAACCAATAGCGCGTATACGTTATACTGTTCACCTGGCACATCGCCCAGTGTCCACGTGACCTCAATATCTGCAGTCGATCCCACAACACGCTCCAAATGTTTTGATACGTCAAAATAAAAGATGGGATAGAGCGATCGAAACTCTTCTATTGATATTTGAGATCCACTGTCCGCATTCTGATATTTTTGCCTTGCTTCCATAAGATACATGTACGGCCGAGAGATGTTTCTGGTGGCGTCTACGGCAAAATTACATTCGATTGCACGTTCGGGATACTGTTTGGAATTTACTCTCACAAATATTCGTCTAACATCTGGGTTATCGAATACGGAGTTGTTCATTTCCTGATTGTTACGACGTGCTTGTCGTTGAAATACAACGAACAAGTGTCGCGGTAGTTGTTCGCTGGGCGTGGTCGTTACACGCCATGTGTAATCAGTCGCGTTGGGAATGGCTGTTTGATAAATCCTGTTCTGTTGGAAGTGTATCTTTTTTGTAAAGGTGGCTAGTAAAGATTCGAGCTCCATCATTTTAGCTAATGAAGGGACAACCCGAGGCATCCACAGTGCTAATCTTGTAATAGAAAACTGTCCCTCAGCCACTCCACCGGCGTGTATTATACAATCGTTTTGATCAGCTCGATCTAATATAAGCGTATGTTTTATTCCTCGAAACACTTTGTTATAATCACGGCAAAATCCAAAGATTGTACTTAACGGAAGCATCATCGTTATTTGGCGAGATTCTGCGGCAAACGCTTTTCGTTTAGCAAATCCCTCGTTATACTGCTGTCGTCTTATATTTGTAACGGCTAACCTGATCGAATTACCTATCGTAGCGACATCATTAGCAGCAGGATTGGCGATAAGATTATTATTATCAGCAGCAGGATTACCAGCACCAGTACGAAACTCACTCGAAACAGCTGTACCTAATGAGGTATCTTTGAACCACATCATATTTGTGGCTATTGATCTGGAATAGTCATCGCTAAACGAAACGATGTTTAGTATTGTACTCGCTATGGGTAAGTGCATCGAAATATCTTCTACGGTTTGATTGGCCAGTTGGTATCGTGCACTCTTAAACAAGCTCCAACCATTATTGACGAGAGCGATTTCTACATTAGCTGCAATATCACCACCTGCTGCAGTTAATATTTGACCACGAACTTCTAGCATTGCCTTATGGGGTAGTAGAAACACGTCCTCGTCTCTTGTGTTAAAAGTTCTAACTCCGGTTTTATTCGGTTCGTTCGAGTTCTCATCGAGATACTCGACATACTCTAATTCTGTTACAGCATCGTCAGTATCAATTTCTTCTGCAAAGTCGAGATAGTTTTTAGCTGACATTTATTTTATAATCGTTACACAAAATTAAAAGGCAGCAGGGGTCATCGGCGCTGTTTTCTTTACAAGTTTACGTACTATTTCTTCACCACTCGGCGACAATAATTTTTTTGTTGTAGCTATCATAGCTCGTTTTGTTTCTTCTGTTGGCGCAATATCTGATATTACTCGTTTTATTTCTGATGGGGAAGGTCCTTTAATCTTATCAGCAATCTTTTGCCCTACTGCAGTGCCTGCTGAAGATGCCGCCCCTGTAGCGAAAGCTTTACCGGCGTCAAGTGCAATGGGCGCTACTTTACGCGCGATTCCTGGAATATTCTCGGCAATTGTTGTAAATATATTTCCAAAAAATCCACCTACGATTTTTCTTCGATAAACTTTTCTTCGTCTCATTTTATAAAATTATGTACACAAAATCACATGCCTAGGCAGTGCGTAGGTGTAAGTAATACGTGACTATCTCATTGTTCACGTCTATTTGTCGTCCAGATTGGTCTGTGAGTTGCATTGTAATGCTTGTAATTTGATTCTCAGGTGTTATTGGATAGTAGATAATCTGTCGCGGATTGATTTGCATGAGAGAACCTGGTGGGACTTCTGGTGAGAAACTGTAGATCGTTTGCCCGCGGTTGCCTTTTGACGTATAAGATCCAGATGCGATAGAGCAATTGATGAGTATTGTATTTACTTCTGTAATATCTACTGGTAGTTCTCCATCAAATGTCAAAGATTTATCTTCACCGGTGGTATAGTATAAAACTCTAGTAAAACCTAACATCTTTCCAAAACTTCTTTCTTCAAAGATGACTTTCATATTTCTTTTCACTGTTATCCTAGCTCGTAAGGTGTTATAATTCGCCGCTAATTCGAAATTATCAGCATTCCCACCAGCTTTTGTTAGAAGCTCTTTTATTGTTCTGTTTAGATCAGTAATGTTATAAGCTCCTTGTGGAATCTGTAGTTTGTATTGTATATCAATAAACTCTTTTTGTGATGTTGGAGATTGTTTAACATTAACGATTAAAATTTCATCATTAATCCCAGTTTTAATATTCGGCATGGCGTTCCAACAAGTACAAGAAATTAATCCAATCTCATACTGTTTTGCAGGATCTAGTTCTATTGGTGGGTTGTAATTTACTGTAAAGTTCGCGCTGTTTCCTATTATTTGTGATGAATCAAGCAATAATGTTGTTTGCATTATACTAATATTTTAGATAAGATCGCGGTGTAAAATTTCGTACTCGGATGATGTTAGTAATCCACTCGATCTTAGATGATCAAGTATATCAATAATTTCGTTATCAATCTCTACACTTTCATTACCAGCTTCTTTAGAGGATATCAACAGCATTAGCCGATCGACTATGTCTGCGTTTGATGTAAATATTTTCACACCTTTTCCTGTTATTGTTTCTCTAATTTTTTTTACACGAAATTTATCAAGTGTAAAAAATTTTCTTTTAAAATTCCACCCCTTACCAAAACCTTTTGGTCTACCACTTTCTGCTGTTCTTCCAAATGTTAAAGCAATAATACCGTTTCTCATTCTTTCATAAAGTGGAATCATATTATCAATCTCTGTAACCGTGTTTAATTCTTCTTTAGCAGCAGCTCCATCTCTTATTATCTCATTTAATCTATCGATTAATACTTGATATTCTCCATCATTCCACTTTTCTATATTATCAATATCTTTAATATTTTCTTTCTTTAAAAAATCATCATACTCATTTTCTTCTATCTCATAATTTGCTCTTTTTATATAATAAAATCTTTGCTGTTTAACATCCATAAACTTTACAGTAGCCTCACCAACTCTTTTTTGCTCCTCTTTGATATCTTTTATTTCTCCTGATAGATTTGTTATAATATTTGTTATTCCTTGCGTGGTTAACTCTGCTAATCTTCTCTCAAGTTCTAGCGGATTGTTTATCAATCGATCTGTTTCAGCCTGTCTAGCAGCAGGATCAGCTATATTTGCTGTAAGTGACTCAGCTAGTTTTCTTTTGTCTTCATCAGATCTAGTAATGATTTTTGCAGCAGCTGCTTCTTGTTGTTCTTTAACAATTCCAACCAAACCTTTTTCTTTCAGTTGTTTCAGTTCTTCTTCTGATAGTGGTTTAGTTTCAGGTTGTTTACCTAATATTGCTTCAGTTATTGGTCTGAAAATCGTAGCTGTTGTTTCTGTAGCAGTCAATTGTCCACGTCGAGCTTCTTCCACCTTTTTCTTAAAAGCCGCTCGAGTTTCGAGAAACTTTTTTAGTAATTCGATTTTCTGTTGATGTTTGTCCATTATTTTTATACGCTTTACAAAATTATATCATAGAAACGTCTCAAGGCAACAACGAAACATCTTGGTTGGATCACGCGCTAGCTTGTCAAATAAAAAGAAACTATATCTATCTTTAGTTGCTCGATGATATAATTCGATAAATTTATCTTTTGTAACATCACCACATTGTTCGTTTGCAATATTTCTCACATCCACATTATCTAGTCCGGGAAATAATATGAAACAACCCGTATTTCGCCTAATAAACCTATCAACATTATAAAAACCTTGGGCAAGATAAACAGAATTACATCTTTTATTACGTGATAGTGAAAAATATGATCTAATCTTGTTCATTTCCTCATTGTTTAGCGGAATATCATCAAAGACGATTATCTTATGCTCTGACGAATCGAGTTCATTCACTGGAACGAGTTTTTCTGGTTGTTTTATCAAAAATATATCATCACCAATGCCAAGTTCATCACGAAGTTTATCATTATACTCGTTTAATAATTTGTATTTGTCTTGTTGGGGGTTGATGGTGTAAATATACACCTTATCATAGTTAAAGTTATTATTGAGTAAAAGATTTAATAACAAATTTGTTTTACCAGATCCAGTTCTCCCAACAATAAGATAATGACAGTCTGGAAGTTCATTGTTATGTTTATGCTTCACCAATCGCTCGGTGTCAAAGTTTATTATCTTCGCCATCGTATAATTTTATGTTATATTAAACCAACAATTTTGTGTAAAACGGTATGTATAATGAGCTACTATACAAAATTTGGAACATTAGCAGTAGATTTATTAACAGAAGGTTACCAGGGTGACTTATCCAAGTATGCGACTCTTGATAAGCTCAAAAATGAAATCAACAATTTGTTAAACGTTGCAAGTGTAGATCCAAATGAAGTTGTAGTTTTCCAGGACAAACAAGGACGATTAAAGACGAGTAATGTACAACTATCAGATGTACTAGTACGAAATCCTACTGCAGTTGCTAATAATATTGTTACTTTTAACAATCAAGGTAAGATAGAAGATTCGGGTAGGTCAGTTAACGATTATGTTAGAAAAGCAGGTGATTTATTTACGGGAAACATTGTTATGAACCAGAACAAGATCACATACCTTGGAAACCCAACTGAGGATAATGACGCTGCTACTAAGAAATATGTTGATGATCAGGAATCAAAGTACGTGTCGGTGCATGGCGGTATAATGCATGCATTTCTCAACATGAACAATAATGGCATCAATAATCTTAGAACACCAGAATCTGATTTTGATGCTGTAACAAAGAAATATGTTGATGATATCAACAATGAAATCGCCAAGTTCAAAACTGATTTTACTAATCACATCACCACGTTTTTAAATTTTCGCAGAAACATAAACAAAACCAATAACGAATTTTTTGGAAGTCCGCCGTCTGTTGATATTACACTCGATAATATTAACACAAAACTCAACGATATTATTAGTGGAATTCCTAGTATTGTTGAGAAAACAAGTATGATTAAAATTCCTCACAAGCAGATTAAAAATATTGTCTATACTGTTGCTTCTGGAATGTCTACTTGGTCACCGCAAAATAACACTCTCAAGCATACTGCAGAGGTCACTGGTGTGTATAGATTGTCCGTGTTGAGCAGTGCAAAGTTTAATATATTTACTGTATTTCCATGGCGTCACTCGACTGATAATTTCTCTGGAACCGTGTCTATTGTGTTGAACAAAGATGTTGAAGAAACTTTTATGCTAATAGCAGATGACAAAAAATTAACTGCTGCGTCATATTGGTATTGTCTGGAATTTGTGGCTGAAACACCTCAACTAGTTACTTAATCAAGCCTGAGATTATGTGAACAAATATTATAATGAAAAAAAGTATAGTTGATTTCAATCATATTTCAAAAGATATTCCAGGACAGGATGTTGACGCACTAATACAATACTACAAATATTATCACAAAAAACTTTGGTGCGTAAAAAAATGTTACAAATATTATAACAAAATACTTCGAGTAATATCATATCTACCCTTGTTAATGACTAGTTCTGGCATAATTTCAAGTGGTATATCATTAAACCCGTTTTTGTTAATCATATCCGGTGTTGGTGTTTCTCTTACAGCAGCTTGTAAAAAAGTTGAACCTAAAATTTTGATAAAAAAGCACGGCTGCTTAACATCAATTATAACTTACAAAAAACTACTTGATCAAATAAGATCTTACCTACGAGGAGTAAAATATAGTATGGACGATTTAATACGTGAATTTCGTATTATTGACAATATGTTAACAGATATTCTACCCATGAGGATCAGCAAATATGAGAAAGATTATCAAAAGAAGTATGATATAACATAAAATCAATTAGATATATAAAAAAAAATTTATATTATATAATGACCAAATTTTCAAGTGATCTCCATGAAATCCTCCGAGAAGTTCAGATGAAACATGCTGAAAATCTTATACAATTATATACTTCTCCAGGGTATATACCAGTAGATGATATTGACGTAATAGATCTCCCTGATAAATTTATTAAAAGAGAAAGAGATCTGCTCAACCACTTCATCAACGCCAATAAATCACTCATCAAAAGTGAACCAGATGGAGAATATTATCCTTACTTGTACAGCATAACGAGAAAAGCAGCATTAAACAATAATTTTCGCAAAACTCACAAAAAATTTATCAAAAGTGAACCAGATGGTGAATATTACCCGTACGCGTATAACGAACTGATCAACAAAACATTGAAAATCACTGATGATTGAGAATTTGAAACCACTAGTGGTTTTACGAGTGATCTTTAGGTTTCAGTAACGCCTCAGTAAGTATTTGTTCAACAGATTTCTTCTTTGGTGGAATCGTTAACGATTCCCACTCTAGCGTTTTCATGACAACTTTGTTGTCTGCGCTGATTCTTTCAAGTCGGCTGATTTCTTCATGTTGTTCATTTATCGTTGATGTTAAATCATCTATGATTATTTTATTATCTTCGATGGTGGTATTTAACCTGGCAATGGTCTCTTCAACGTCGTGAACTTCATTTACTGCTTTTTCATACAGTTGTACGACATGATCTCGCCGTTGTATCTCACACGTCAGTTTGTTGATCAGTTCTTGCCGTACATCTAGTTCATTTTTCATTTTGAGAGCTTTGCTGGTTATTTCATCATGCTTGGTCTGTAAACTTTTACACGTTTGCCGTTTTTCTTTTAACTTTTCGTTGATGCTATTTATTTTTTTTTGTTAAATTTTGACCCGCTTGAGTACCTGCTAACCCTCCTGGAAATTTTCCATCTCCGGATGCATCAGTCCATATTTTATACAGCCGGGTAAGTCCGATATTAAATTGAGTCCGACACATCATTTTGCTTATTCTAGCAAATCACGTAATTAAATTTTACCTGTTACCTAGGTATTTTGCAACAGGTGTTCTATTGTATTTGTTTGGAGGTCTAGAGAGGTTGTTGAGCTCGGATTCTTAGCGCAATTATTGATTGCAATAGGTTTTCTATTACGTTACCTAGGTATTTTGTATTTGTTGAGCTCGGATTCTTAACGCAATTATTGATTGCAATAGGTTTTCTATTACGTTACCTAGGTATTTTGTATTTGTTTGGTGGTCTGGAGGGGGTTGTTGAGCTCGGATTCTTACTTTCATCTACTACTATTTATTCCTGTGGTATCTTAGAGTGCAAAAAATATATGTCGTGGTGCAAAGACACCTTGCTGTGATGCTATCAGACATGTAAATAAACCATTAATTGAATTCTGAACAGCATCTGTGGTTGTTGTTAATCATGATAGCGTCGACAAACCACCTTGATCCATAAAAGAGAGTAAACGTTTTTCTTCAATTATCGCTAAGGTCATTATTGGCATCCAAAACGAAAGTTTTGACAGCGTTATGTTACCAGCGTCACCGAGAGGTCGCCGTATTGCATACTCAGTGGTGGATTTTCGTACGAGTACAACTGTTTGTTTGGCACCAAAAATAACCTTTCTGATATTTCTGCAAAACACAAAGATATGTGATAATGGAATTGCACATGAAAAACGTATATTTCCACCATGCAACATAGAACCGCATGCTAAAAATCCTAATTTGAATTCTTGGTTAGCATCATGAGCCACTGGCCACACATCCACATCAAGATAGTTTGTATTAAGGATGATCAGATGGATGTTAAGAAATATCTGCTTGTATCTTAAACCTTTAACTTGTTTCATCCATGTTGATTTGGCTGTCGTGCATCATAAGAATAATACTGATAATTATGCAAAGACTCATCCTTGAGAACTGGCGCATCCATTTCAAATGCAGGATCAGGTATATGTTTGAATATATTTATTATATTTGTTATCCTTTAACACGAAATCCACTGCCTGCTATCACACTTGCGGTTTAAATTTCTTTTTCACCAGACGATGAGGCTATTTTTTTATTGTTGGCTTAATTTTTTATTTTACTGTCATTTGCAGGCAGCTGGGCAATTTAACTGGCTGAGGTTTTTGTTGTATCATTCGTGCTAGTCTATCCTTGATAGCTGAAAATGCTTTGCTGGCCACAACACAAACAGCTCAAATATCCCTTTCACTAACAACGTCAATAGCTTTCATTCCTAGCTGCTTTGCAATTGGTATTGCCTTTTAGAGCTATCCTTCTGAATAAGCCCTGATCAACATCACCAAGTCCATCTCCGTAGAATGGTTTATATGTAGGTAATCACAAATTTATCACCCTGATCATGGTTGACCCACTTTGAGTATTATTATAATAAATATATTTAACTGCTTTAATCGCTGTAATAATCATTGGCAATTATATTAATGAAGGACATATATATTAATATCTATGATACTGTAAAATATAATCATTGACAGATAGCAGCTGCATCATTAATGATTTCTGGAGAATTATTACCTGCTCGTTTTCTGCCGATCAGACTTTCTAGTAGATCAACATCGGTAAGGATATTATTGGGACAAGTAACAAGGCCATTTCCCTGATACTTATACCACTTCCAGTGATACCTATGGTATCAAAGTTATTTGGGGAATTTGGGGCATCAGGAATATCACAGAATACTTCATCACCGGATGCTGAAATGCTTGATTTTTGTCATTGTTGTTGTCATTAATGTCGTTGCTGCTGTTATTGTTCAAGTTCTTGTTGTAGTTCTTAGTTTTTGTTTTGGTGATACCAATTGTTGTGATTGCAATGGTGATGATAGTTGCTGTGGTTGTGATGCTGATGATAGTTGTTGTCATTACTCCTGTGATAATTGCCTCCATGGAAAATATTCATCTATTGCATTAATATACCCAATACATCTCATACCGTTATTTTGATCTTTATCAACATCGTAGAATATGCGAAATATCCATTTGTACCAATTATCACTACTTACAGAATCATAAGCATATTCAGGAGTCAAAAATAGTCCTTGCCAGTAGCTTCTCGTGGGTCGGTGGTTCTTTCCGGGGATTTCCTAGTTTCTTCCTCCACCATTAATACTGGCCACCATGTATAGCCTATCGTGTGCTGAAAAATGGAGTTAAGACCCACAACAACAACAACAACAACAACAACAACAAAAATAGTCCTCGATTATCATAACTTTTCACAGCAGTCGCAGCTAATTGTTCTACATGTTTGATCTGTCTAATATAATTAATTATATTTTCGGTAAATTTATCAGCCAGATTAACCATGGCTCATGCTTCTGATTCAGATTCTTGTTGAGTATCACCTTTCACCTGGACTATTGTTTTGAGCAGCAGTTATTTTCCCAGGAAGTGCTTATAAAAATCGTTTTGTTTTCTTAGTTCGATCTGGTGTTTTCTCAGTTGATTGATTGATTGATTTATATTTTTACGGCGCATCAGCACTATGTGACTATTTAGCGCCAAACATTAGTTTATATCCTTTTTCATTTATAAATGGTTGATTGATTGGTTTATATTTTTACGGCGCACCAGCACTATGTGGTTATTTAGCTCCAAACATTAGGTTATATCCTTTTACATTTAAAACTGGTAAAATAATTTTATCGACCAGCAATTGGGGTCCAAACAGTTAAAGGTAAAGCGATAAAAATGTGAATGATGGTAAAGTATTAAAAGTTTCCCGATCAACAGGGTGTGCAAAAGTATGATAACGAAAACATTTGATCGGCAATTAAAATCTATTGACTGCATAAATATAACACAAAACTGAACAAGGTGATAAAATAAAAGCTATAACTTATGATAGATATTTGCTGCTTTAAGGAAGTCGATAATGTGATTCAGTTAATAATGTGGTTCTTTCTAACGCAGGTAAAAGACCTTTAGTAACCTCTGTAGCTGTTTGTTGTAGCCTTTGTAACTGTCCTAAATAATTGTTCTGTACCCTCTGTTAATTCCACCTGAGATTCCTGATGCCCCTGTAATTGCTGTTTGATAGAATCACGAACAGGTAGATATTCCTTAATGTCTTTGATTACACAATGCACATGCCTATTTTATGTCTCAGAATAGATCCTATGCATGCCCATGCCATGTCTTTGAGTAGACAGTGCTCCTGTACATGCCGTTTCTTTCAATAGATAGTATTTGTCCACATGCCATGTTTTAGAATAAACAGTATTCATGCTTAAATCATGTCTAAGAATACACCCTACAAATGTTGTGCTTAGAATAAGCAGTACTCATGCACATGCCATGTCTTTGAATAAACATTACTCGTGATAATGTTATGTCTTAGAATGGACGCTACACATCCCCATGACAGGTCTTAAAATAGACCCATATTGTGTCTTTGAATAAACAAGTTCTCCAGTGCCTGTACAAACTTCAGTCTCACCAGTACCAATATGACTGAAATCCTGCATCAACTGGTCCCTGGAAAGTCTTATATTGAGCCCAACATCATCATCAAAGGCCAAAAACTCAACGTAGTGAACTGCTTCACCTATTTTGGCAGCACACGGTCACAGAGCATCATTACTGATAAGTGAATCTACACACTGCCAGAGCCAGTGCAACTTTCAGGAGTTACTATTTCAATGTATGGAATAGAAGAGACATCAGCAGCCAGACCAAACTAAATGTCTACAGGGCAGTTGTGCTCCCCACACTACTTTATGCATGTGAAACTTATATGGTGTACAAATACCATGCGGCGAAGCTGAACCACTTTCACACCACATGTGTCAGGAAAATCCTCAACATTAAGTGGCAGGACAAGGTTCCAGACATGCAGTGAGGTACTCACCAATTAGGTCTCCCCAGCATCCACACCATCCTGATGCAGTCCCAGCTACACTAGTCAAGACATGTTGTATTCATACAAGACCACTGGCTGTCTAGGAGACTCTTTAATATCAAGCTTCAGCAAGGACAACGATCCCACAGAGTTCAGAGGAAATGATTCAAAGACATCTGAAAGCTTTCAACATAAACCCTGATTCCTGGGAGCAAACAGCAAGTGATTGAGTCATTTTTCATTCCTCTGTGCTCAAAGGCTCCAAGTTGTGTGAATATAAAAGGACAGCATCAGCAGAGCTGAAGAGGCAAACCCAAAAAAGCCAGTGCCACCAACGCTCCTGGAGATGTCCCACTCATCCCTTGTCCTTTGTGCAAACGAATCTTTCCTGCAAGAATTAGGATCATCAACCACCTGCACATGCATAGAAAAGAACCAGTCCCTCCAACCCTCACATGACTAGAGTGGTCCTCGTTGACTTGATGAATGAACATTATCAATTCTGTAATTTTTTGTGTGCAAAAATGTACATATAATTATGAAATTATGCATTAAAAGAAGACTACAGGGCAGATTTATTAGTTCCTTGCAACTGTGTCACCCTCATTAAATTATGTAATTATTATTGTTGTTATTTTTATTATATTATTATTACATAGCTTAAGATGGTAAAAACTCCACAAAAATATTGGGCTCCTAAAAATGTAATATTTAATATTAGCAATATTACTGAGAATAGAATACATAATGAAAAAATATTAACTTTGATTTAATACTCATGTGTTTCCCATTTATGCTCAACATTATAACTATTGCATTTCAGTGAAAGACACGGAGAAAGCTGTAAGAGCTGTGGCTACTTTCCTCTTGTTTCAACCTGATCATGAGATCATGCTGAGGAACAAGGCATACTATATGAGGAATTTTGGTTTCCACCAGGGGCACTTTATTCCATTTGAGGTTGTACTCTAAACACCCTACTCAGCAGTCATAACCTTGATCAGTTTCCATTTCCCATAAAATTAAGTGTGTGAATTTCATAGAACAAAGTGTGAGCAAGATCACAGTCCAGTTTTGTTGACTTAATGCAGACTGTGTCCATAAATAATGAACCTACTCTAGTATATCCATTTCCAAACATTCAATAATACAGGTTTTTTTATGGCAGTACTTTGCATTTCTGATATGATGCAATTTTCACACAAAAGCTAGTTTAAATTAAACCCTTGTGAACATAATAAGGTATACAGTAAATTACATCTTCTCAAAACCAATACCTCTGTATCCCACTTTCTCTGCAGACTGGCCTTTGACCCACAAAATCCATTCTAATGCTTATAAAATTGTATGAAACCAGTCCCTCAGTATCCCTCTTCTTATGCAGACTGGTCACAAATTTTCCTGAAAAATTACTCAATCACTTGCTGTTTGCTCCTAGGATAATAAAACCTGATGAAACCAGGTACCTCAATTATAAGTATAAAATCATCTCAAACTTGTCCCATTCATTATACATAAAAATTGATTTAAAAAATTGAACTTTATATTTAAAGGATTCATGAAGTCTTCAAGCATGAAAATCAATTATACACTTCATGAAGAAAGGCCATAGCAATTAAGTGACAGACATTTATGCATGGTATGTGATAAATAAATTATCTTAGCCTGTATAGGAGTTACCTATAATTCATCTCACAGAGCGGTTCACTGAACTATACCTTACAGACTTTGTAACTTTTGATCTTTTAACTTTAACCTTTATAAACTTGGCATGATTTGATCATTTAACAGTATCATAATAAACTTTGCAATATGCAATAATTTAACTACATTTTAATAAATTTTGCACTATTTGATCACCATTCCATTGGCCTAAGTTGTTAGAGCATCCTCCTCGGTAGTGGGAGGTCATGGGTTCAAATCCTGGTCGAGTCATAACAAAGACTTTAAAAATGGTACTAGCAGTTGCCTTGCTTTGTGCTCAGCATTAAGAAGTTAGAGTCATTACTGTTCAGTCTGGTATCAGAAAATATGAATGGGTGGAACATGAAGCTACGTGTCAGCATGATGCCCCAGTGTTAGACAACCCTTCAAACTGCCTCTCTACATGAATGAAAATGTTTTCAAACTACACTAAAAATCCAAATCAGATTCATAAAACAAACTATACCTTCATAATTTTTTAAATACAGTCCATATTCCAGGATAAGTAACTTTGAAAAAATCTCAGATTTACCAAAAGTTTCTTACATTCTCCAATTTAATTAAATCAGTGCCATACTTGGGAAATAATTTGTGTTCTCTTGCTTTGGCCCATTTCAGATTGTCTCGTTAGAGAAAAACTCTGTATAATGCTGTCACACTTAAAAAAATTCACTAAATAAAGTGTGGAGTGTGGTATAAAATTTGTTAATGTTTACATGATTATGTCTCAATTACACAAATTGGATGCATCAATTGTCTGGTTGCAGTGGCTGTGAAATTCTAAACTGTTTCAAAAAAATTTAAAATATAGAGATAATTGTTCAAGTCATGCACAAGCATCATACCAAATTTTATGCACTAGCTTGGGATTAAGAAATCCCACCACAGGGTCAAGATTTGGTTGCAGCAATGATGCATTACTGCCAGCAGATTCTGATCACATAAAAGCATGATTTTCCTTTTCTGCAGCAAAGCATATAAAATATAATAGTATTCTCATTTCTCTCCAACAAGGAATGGCTGAAATACAAGATGGTAAATCATTGATAATGATATAGCCATAACAACTTAAGGTTTGTTGTGGACGTTTTTCTGTGATTTGGATCAGCCATACCAGTTTTGTTTTTTGCAAAGCAAAATATTGTCAACAATATAGACATGTATTATCCTTCCAGTGGTAAAAACACTAGCAAAATTGTAGATGCTAATAACAGCATAAGAAAAATTACGTCATGTACAATGTTACTATGGAATTATATGGGATAGCCATATTCCAGATGACATTATCATTCATGTTGATGAATAAGATAAACAGTATTCCATAAATATTGTGTTTATGTTAGGTAGCAGTTATTACTATAACTTGATTATCATCTGACAATTTGGGGTTGTAAATACATTTTTAAAAATTCCATTCTGTCTAAAGGGATACCAAGTGGCCAAATGGTCTAAAGTACTGTCCGTTACAGATCACTGCCATCTCACCTCTGCGTGAGTTCGAGTCTAAGATTTGGCAAATGTGGATATGTGAGAAAGCTTGGGTTGGTGGTTCTTTCCAGTGATTTCCTGGTTTCTTCCTCCACCATTAATACTGGCTGCCATGTATAGCCTATCGTGTGCTGAAGAATGGCATTAAGCCACAGAACAACAACAACAATATTCTGTGTAGTGAAAGGTTAGATTTACATGCAAAAGCAGCTTTAACTTGTCATCATTCTTTTCAGGAAGCCAAACAGTATTATGAAAGAAGGAAGATTTTCATTGAAATTATAGACTATGTTAAAACTGAATATGCAATGTCATCTGACAAGCAAATGGATGGAACCAGCAAGGTAAGTCTTTCAATGTACATGACCCAAGTAATCATAATACACCTTCTTCATATGTGTTGAACAAATATATGAAGTACATATAAAATTAAATGGAGATATGTTGTTCTCCATCCTCTCCATTGTATGTGTCTTCATCTAACCTTCCATCCATCAGATTTTACATCTACATTTGTTTGTCCCATTTAAGACTTTTGTCATTTGAGATAAAATTCAAATAAACGTCTGATATGTACATGAGTAAGGGAATTACCATTTTATACTTGCTTAGAAGTAAAGTCAAACTGCTAACAACAAAGATCCTGATCTGCCCTAGCATAAGGAGCCTTAAGATAGGGTATATCTTGTATATTCTACAGATTACTCTTTAAAAAAAAACTGCACATCACAGATCTGCCAGCACATTTTATGACGGTAGATTTGGGTTTGTGTAGTTTGCAGATGGACTCAACTACAAAGCATTTATATATGGTACGATTGTAATGCCGTATCTGGGCTACAATATTTTCCGGTCGTCCTGTCTAGCTGTTGATTAGAAAGAATAATACAAGACCGTATATAATCAATATCAAAAGTATTTATTTGTAAATTACCTTAAGTACAAAAGTGGGTGAACATGCAATTACAGAATGTCATTACAGTTACATATATATAAACATTTAAGATTTAGTACCAGACTTATGTAAACAGATAATCATGGGAGACAAAAAAGGTGACTGACTCCAGTAGGGGAAGGTGTAAACCTGCTTTAGATATAATTGCAATTTCTCCACATCTCTCTGAGTGGGTTACAGAATATATTTGTAATGATTTATATCACATAGAATTCATGTTATGGAAATACAAGAAATAGTTGCTTAAGTCAGCTAATTGCATTAGGGAAGGTGAACTATTAACCTTCAGGTGCTGAAGATGGTGAGTATAGTAAAGCGACGATACAAGTTTGCCTTTTAACGAAGGTGAACTATTAACCTTCAGGTGCTGAAGATGGTGAGTATAGTAAAGCGATGATACAAGTTTGCCTTTTAACGAAGGTGAACTATTAACCTTCAGGTGCTGAAGATGGTGAGTATAGTAAAGCGACGATACAAGTTTGCCTTTTAACGAAGGTGAAGAGTGCTAGTTTAGTAGCAACTTACTTAATAATATAATATTTCATAATATTTCATAATAATATATAATAAAATATTCCATAATATATAATATAATATTTCATAATATATAATATAATATTCCATAATATATAAAATAATATTCCATAATATTTCATTTCCTGAGGGAACAATATGCATGTTTACCAGAATTATATAGATTGTAATGATCGCTGGCACCTCAATTTGCATAAGTTAATCGTGGTGATAATTCATCCAAAGGTGAAATCATATCAACCAATATGGTAGCAGACATCACCTCATAAATAATAAATAAATTCTGGTATTCCCCTTCATGTCAAACAAGCATATCAAATTTCATTAGGCACTAACCATTGCAACTTGACTATGCTTATCTAACATAACTTGAAACATTATAGAATGGATGAAATGTGTATGTCACCTGATGTATAATGGTTATGTGGCCAATAGCCAATCAGATTTCAGAGCTTTGAGTATCTGAGTGTCTTTTTATATTTGGCAGCCAAATGGACACAAGTCCTTCACTCATCTAGCATGCCTATAATGAAAGGATGCATTGGATATACAACTAAACCACTCATTTTTTCATAGCAACCATCATGATACATGTTGCTATTGTCATAGGTCTTCTGGTCTATCCATCAGATGGGCATGCATATCAATCAAGCGGAGATCAGTCCTTTTAATGGGGTGTGATGCCAACTGTCCATTCTGTTGTATACAAGCCTCTATGAAGGCCCTGCTAATCCATTCTGTCCATTTTGCATGCCAGTCTACTGAGTCAGCCCTCCAGCCTTACTTCCAGCCATCTTGATAGAAAATTCAGCATCTTCTGTCCTTTTCCAGTGCAGCTGGGAGGCTGAGCATAATAGAGCAAATAGTTTCATATTCAGTTCCCAAGGACTTGTGTAATGTATTTTGACAAAGTACTATTATTTGATGGCTATATATGCTAAACACACTTACATCCTAACTTTTTTAAAAATAGTATGCTGACGGATTGGTTTTGAGAAAAATTACATTATTGATCCTGCTATGAAAATCTAGCCAAATGAGATCTTCCTGTTTACAACCAGATGTACCTGTGTGGCAACATCAATGAAATTAAGCGCATATAAGGTTCAAGCCTACCATTGCATACAATGTGCCAATATATATGCTTCTTGCAAGTATAATGTGAATAATTTTAAGCAATTATTTTCAGGCAGTCCAGTCGACATCTATTCTTTGAAATACAATATTTTCTATGCCACCACAGATAGACTTGGTTCATAACTGTTTAAGTTTTTTGAAACCAAATCAGCAGCATTTTCCATGAAAGGAAAAGCATTGTTGTCTAGCAGTTACCTTTTACAACATATCAAAGAATTTATTTCAATTTGGAAACCCATCACAATGGTATTTTGAAAACATTTTCAACACAAGAATACACATTTTCTTCTGAAACTTTTTATATATGCAAATAAGTACTTCAGTTTTCATGTGGATATGTAGTATACATCCTAAGTTAAATGAATTTTGATGAAAATATAGCATTGTTGTCTAGCAGTTACCTTTTACAACATATCAAAGAATTTATTTCAATTTGGAAACCCATCACAATGGTATTTTGAAAACATTTTCAACACAAGAATACACATTTTCTTCTGAAACTTTTTATATATGCAAATAAGTACTTCAGTTTTCATGTGGATATGTAGTATACATCCTAAGTTAAATGAATTTTGATGAAAATATAGCATTGTTGTCTAGCAGTTACCTTTTACAACATATCAAAGAATTTATTTCAATTTGGAAACCCATCACAATGGTATTTTGAAAACATTTTCAACACAAGAATACACATTTTCTTCTGAAACTTTTTATATATGCAAATAAGTACTTCAGTTTTCATGTGGATATGTAGTATACATCCTAAGTTAAATGAATTTTGATGAAAATATAGCATTGTTGTCTAGCAGTTACCTTTTACAACATATCAAAGAATTTATTTCAATTTGGAAACCCATCACAATGGTATTTTGAAAACATTTTCAACACAAGAATACACATTTTCTTCTGAAACTTTTTATATATGCAAATAAGTACTTCAGTTTTCATGTGGATATGTAGTATACATCCTAAGTTAAATGAATTTTGATGAAAATATAGCATAGTTGTCTAGCAGTTACCTTTTACAACATATCAAAGAATTTATTTCAATTTGGAATTCCATCACAATGGTATTTTGAAAACATTTTCAACACAAGAATACACATTTTCTTCTGAAACTTTTTATATATGCAAATAAGTACTTCAGTTTTCATGTGGATATGTAGTATACATCCTAAGTTAAATGAATTTTGATGAAAATATAGCAGTTCTTTGATGCTGGAATTAGGTAAGATGGAATTAATACACATTAGGTAATATAAAATGTCATGTTTCTCAATTAACCAATGTCATTAAATATGTTTACATACAATCAGTAGTATTTTCTTTCTCCCTTTGCCTCGGATGCGGGAGGTCATGGGTTCGATCCTCGGTCAAGTCATACCAAAGACATACAAAATTGGTACTAACAGCTTCCTCGCTTGGCACTCCGCATTAAGAGGTTAGTGTTAAGACTGGTCAGCCTAGGATAATATGACTGGGTGGAACATCATGCTACATGTTTGCGGCATGATGCACCAGTGCTAGACATCACTATAAACTGCCACACTGTAGACAATGTAGTGATATGACTAAAAAAATTTTAAAGCTACATTAAAAATCATAATCATATCACATCTTTCTCTCTTAAGAAGGGAATATTTGGTAAGCATTTCTATCATCAGAAGGGAAGTAAATCTTAAAAGCATATGGTGTGTGTATATGTATACATAAAAAAAAATCTATAATAAAACTAGATATACTGCCTGGGTATATAGATTGAATGCTTTCATAGTATCTATTGAAACTATGCATTGAAACTGTTGTTTAAAGCAAATACTATCCTAATCCCTTAACTAAAACCTTCCTGAAGCTGTTACCATGCAAAGCATGCTTTCATATAACTCTAGCCTCAGCATGCAGACTCTGCAGTGAGCTGTTACCATGCAGGGCATGCTTTTCTATAACTCTAGCCTCAGCATGCAGACTCTGCAGTGAGCTGTTACCATGCAGGGCATGCTTTTCTATAACTCTAGCCTCAGCATGCAGACTCTGCAGTGAGCTGTTACCATGCAGGGCATGCTTTTCTATAACTCTAGCCTCAGCATGCAGACTCAGTTAGTGAGCTGTTACCATGCAGGGCATGCTTTTCTATAGCTCTAGCCTTCATCATGAAGACTCAGCGAGTTAGCTGTTACCATGCAAGGCATGCTTTCCTTAGTAGCTCTAGTCTCAGCATACAGACCCAGTGAATGAGCTGCATGCCCTTTCATTGCACCTGAATTATCATCAGTTCAGATTGGATGGTTCTGTGGTCCTAATGACACAACCATGTTTTATAGCTAAGAATCAATTGCTCTCTCTGTGGACTCTCCTTACCTCAAGAGAAAAAATGATGCAGGACACTGTTGGTGAGAATAGTTACCTGATCGCATCACTATTAAACTCTTAACCTCCCATAAATGTGTGCATATATTTTGACGAATTAATTAGCTTAAATTAAAAACAACTGGTAGCCACTTGGTGGTGATAAGTGGATTTAATGTGTAAGACTCTTTTCCCTTTTTCCACATTGTTTATAAATGGGAAAACAGCTGTTTCTGTCTTTGCAGATTCAAGAGATCAGTGAGCTTATTTCCTTACATTGATGGGATTGATATGCTTTCTCATAGAAATGTAATTTACTTAATGATTTAAGCTGTGCAAATAGTTGAAGTTCTCTGCCTTTTGCAGTTACTAAACTTTGTGAAAGCTTGCACGATGGAAAGGCTAGAGATCGAGGTCACTGGTTGAAAGAAGAAAATGGTTTTTACAGATTAACATAAGTTCTGGATCGCATATCTGGACAAATGTTTTAGATGGTTTATGCTTGGGGCAAGAAAGAACCCTGATGATATTTGTGTGTCTTAGGTCAAGGACACTGTGCCTAAAAGCGTTGTTGTTTGATAAAGTAGATCTAAATCACTAACATGGAAAAATATTTGTGAATGGTTTGCTCTTATAATAAGGAAAAAGATTATTGATATTAGAGTTGAAGGTCATTTTGACTGAAAGGAGAAAAATGGTTTATGTACCAGAATTTTCTTACATTTACATTGATGGTTAGTAAAGAAGGCCTGGGCACCTATTGTTCCATTCTCAATTCTTGTTGGGAATAACCTCAACAATTTTCATTGTGTACTAAAAATATAAAAACAGGCAACAATTACCATAAAAAAAAATTTATTCATAGCATATTTTGTGTTAAAGTGAGAAAATTTAAAAGTAAGCATTTAACTTTCTTACTCAAATCTTTTTTCATTTTTTAAAAAATTGAATTCCTGAATCTCATAATTTACTACTAATTAAACTTGATTGGATTATTTCCAGGCTTGGAGAGAAACAAAACCATCTTCAAAGGAGACTAATAATTCTCATACCAACCACCAACCATTCATGGAATACTCCCAAAAGATTGGGGTCACCATAGTTGCTGAGTCATCTAAACTGAATGGTTCATCACACCTTGCAGCTGATGGTTTCCTCAATGACAAACACTGTTATATTATATCCGACCTCATTAGAGTAAGTAAATACTCCTAAGATAACAAAACTAACTTAAAAATGGATGAGGTTATTCCTAAAATCTGCTTATAGCAAACCAAGTTACTGTACATTGACAGTAATAAATTTTCACTGAGAGTTCTCTTGTTCCAAACTCAGTCTGTCAGTCATTGTTCACTTTCACTGAAGTGACAATTAATTGAATAGATGGATCATATTGATGTGCAATTCCTTTTAAAATATACAATTTCCTAAAGTTTTTCATTTTAGAAAATTTTAATATAATTCCAACTTTTAATATGGATAATATTATACTGGCTATTTTATTAGAGCTTTCAATAAATCTGGTGTCAGCCCATAGTCCAAGATGACTTCACTCTTCCATTTGGTTATTAGATGTCTTGGAACAAAACTAAACATGATCCCAGTTTGATGACATAGTTGCATACATCATACATACATCATTTAGAATAATGCCCTTATTTTCCTTGGACCAGGGCATGTCATGATTTTCCTTTAACATAAAACTCTTTTTGATAATATATCTTCCTGTGTTGCATTTTGACATTTTCTATTTAGCATAGTTTTCTTATAGATATGACACATTTTATAAATATATTTGATGGTCCTAGTACACATGCAAGTGAAGTTATGTTTCTTACCTTATCCTCTCATTGCTTCTGGTTTTAAGATAAAGATTATGTCACTGTAATCATATAAGCATTTTTTAAAAATTAAATTAAATATTAAGTATATTAAATATTAATTATTGTTTTAAAAGTGAATGTTAAAATAGTTCTTAATAGGTTCATTCAATCCTTAATGTTGAATATTCTGCACCCTAAATGTCATCCAAACACTTCCATATGAAAACTTGGATCCCAGATGACTGAGTAGTCTAGAGGTCCCATCTTTAGTTCATGTGAGTTTGAGTCTCAGCTTGGCTAGTGTAGGTGCTTAAGCCAGTTGCTTCACATGTATTGGTGGTTCTGATCAAAGTTTTCACATTGGTTCATCCTCCACCAGTTATACTTTCCACCATATATAGCCTGTCTTGCACTGAGGGATGGCATTAAATCCCAAAACAACATCAGTCAAAACTTTTTGACCAGTATGATCTTGTACAATGATAATAGGTACTAAAGTGTGTCAAGAAAAGAGGACCTATTATAAAATATCAAGAGTGCAGGACAAATGTGTTTTCGACATGCTTTTGTTGCGACATCACAACATGCAACATTCAATCTGGTTTGTCCTGCATCACACAGGTGAGTTCAGGCTGACCTCATCAGTCTTTGTCTGCATAATTTAAATTTAATTTTACCATCTTGATCTTCTCAAAGCATGTAAACTTGTATTTGTCCAAATGATACCAATTCAACATCAAACATGGCTGCCATTACCAAAAATATACTCAAAACAAGTTCTTCTCATAAGCCACTTAATATAATTTGCTAACATAATTTTTAAAAAGTTTTATAACAAATGATGCCAAGCTGCTTTTGTTTAGAAAACCTTGGATAACTTTATTCAAAACAGATGAACAGAATTTGGAAAATTTATACAAGTCTCCTTTTTTGAATGCCTTTCAGGTTTTAAATAAACCATGCCATTCAACCATCAACTATTCTTCCATTACAGAAAATAGAAAAGCATTTACACAGATTTGTCTAAAACTGGAACATCTGAGAATTTTACAGACTATCACAAAAACTATTTGTGCATAGAGGTCTTGCAATATTGAACAAATGGTTCTTGTGTATCATTAGATACAGTTAAAAGTACAACAGTAGGAGAAACCTTGAAACAGTTGTGTTCATACAAAATCAACAGCATAGGAAGGCATTTCTTAAGATACCTTTTAATTTATTTGATTGTTAAGCAATGTCAGTCAAATGAGATGTACCCAGCAATCTTAGGCATCTTTTTTAGACTTTTTATTCCTACTGAATGATTCAGGTCTGATAACATTAAGACTTTGAATGTAACTAATCTAAATTAACAGGGTTGTTATCGTGCCAAAGACTTCTGAAGGCCATTGTGTTTGATGTAATAAGAGTTGACTGTAGTTCATTTTTTTTCTTCAGAAAAAGAAGCCAGACAGTACAGGTGTGAGACAGATTACCATTCTAGAAATGTTGCAGGTGTTTATTTAAATGCATGCTTTTAAACATGTATTTTTTTAAAGCTGCATTTCATCTCAACTCAGGAAAAAACTGACACAAATTGTTTGATATTGTTTTTAATTGCTTGACATGTAATGATGGTCCAGTCAGATTTTTCTGTATGTCCCAATTGTATGTCATGCCTCAAAATGGAAAAAATACTGTAGTCCACTTGTTATTTTACAAGACAAATGATTAAAGTCATGCATGTTAGAATCCCACCCTTGTATCAGCCTGGGGTGACTGCTGTAGGTTACTCCAGGGCAAGGCACTTTGCTCCCATTTGCCAATTGAATAATCAAATTGTTTTGATGTGCCATAACGCACAGACCAATACCATTTGTCAGCTTAAATTTTATATTTAGGTCATGTTTTAAATACTGTGATGTTCTATGTACAATAGTGTGAAAAGTTAGACCCCACATCGTTTTTGGTATGTTAGTCAGACCAAATGAAAATTCTCATAATGTTGATGTTGCTTCTGAAACAAGACAAAATTCAGTTGTGGGTTTCAACAAACTGGGCACAGTCCAAAAGTAATATTAGTCACTAGTTTTTTCATAGTATAGTATGAAAATTTAGCACATCATCAACAGACAATTTTCTTTGCTTTGAATGTGCTCTTGTGTTGTACAAAGATTAGAGCATGTTGTGATATTAGTATCAATTTTGTCTTCGAATTCATTATCCAATGATAATATCTTGGGAGAAAAAGAAGTACCTCACATATCCTAGAAAGTATTATCAAAGAAACATATTTTACAGGAAAAATTCTTGGGTTGTATATAGAGTAGTGTATGATGTCTTATTAGATTAGTGTTAAACATCTGAAAAGATTGTAAGCATTTCTTGGGTTGTACACAAAGGATATGTTGTCAAATTAGTTCAATGTTGCAGATTGTATGCATTCTTTCTCTTTGTGATTGTTAAACTAAGTCTAGGAATTATTTATTACTTTTTCCAACAATAGAAGCCTTAAGTTATCTTCAAAATAATACAGCTTTCAATAATTGAAATAGACATGAAAGTTGTGTAAACCTAAAAATCAAAGATTCATTTGGACTCAAGCCAATGGTCATTAACTTCTTGCTCTTTACCATTTCAAAGTTTAGATTGCTTTTTATTTCTTAGAAGAATATACCTAAAATGGACATTACTTCAACCAGATCATGAATATATTTATCACTTACAACTTAAACATTTAACAATTACATTAAAGAAGTTAAATGGGGCCCCGAGTGGCCGAGTGGTCCAAAGCGCTGTCCGTTACGGATCACTGCCATCTCACCTCTGTCTGTGTGGGTTCGAGTCTAGGATTCGGCGAATGTGGATATGTGAGAAAGCTTGCCAGTAGCTTCTCGTGGGTCAGTGGTTCTTTCTGGTGATTTCCCGGTTTCTTCCTCCACCATTAATACTGGCCGCCATGAATAGCCTACCATGTGCTGAAAAATGGCGTTAAGCACAACAACAACAACAAAGAAGTTAATTCATACACTCAACACTCCTTTTTTCAAATTGTGTCACTTGCCGGCATGATAACATTTTCAAGATATGGGAAGTTTGTAACATTGAATTGGCTTATTATATCCTGATAATATTATACAAATAATGATATTATATTTAGGTTGTTGCCAAGGAACATATGAGAACGAAATATACCTACGACTTCTGCATCATCTTGGCCAGTGTCAGCTTGGGCAGTGTAGGTACTTGAGATAGCTACCAGTGCCTTCACGTGTATTGGTGGTTCAGATCAAAGTTTTCCCATTGGTTCATCCTCCACTAGTTATGCTTTTCACTATATATAGCAGTTGTGCTCATACAAAATCAACAGCATAGGAAGGCATTTCTTAAGACAATTTTTTTTGATTTGATTGTTAAGCAGTGTCAGTCAAGTGAGATGTACCCAGCACTCTTAGGCATCTTTTTTAGACTTTTTATTCCTACTCAAAGATTCAAGTCTGACAACAGTAGGACTTTGAATGTAACTAATCTAAATTAACAGGTCTGTTATCGTGCCAAAGACTTCTGGAGGCCATTGTGTTTGATGTAATAAGAGTTGACTGTAGTTTTTACTTCAGGAAAGAAAGCCAGACAGTACAGGTGTGAGACAGATTACCATTCCAGAAATATTGCAGGTGTGTATTAAATGCATACTTTTAAACAGGTATATTTTTAAAGAAGCATTTCATCCTCTCAATTCAGGATAAAACTGACACAAATTGTGGGATTTTTGTTTTTAATTCCTGGTTTTGACCATCTAGTCAGATTTTTCTGTATGTCCCAATAGTATGTCATGCCTCAAAATTGAAAAAAAATTGCTGTATCGCACTGGTTATTGTACAATACTAATGATTAATTGTATCAGCCTGGGGTGATTGCTGTAGGTTACTCCAGGGCAAAGTAATTTGCTCCATTTGCCAATTGAATAATCAAATTGTATTCATGTGCCATAAAGTACAGACCAATACCATCTGTCGGCTTAAATTTGATATTTATATCGTGTTTGAGATCTTGTGATATTCAATGTACAATAGTGTGAAAATTTAGACCCCACATCTTGTTTGGTATGTTAGTCGGACCAAATGAAAAAAGTCATGTATGTCAATGTTGCTTATGAAACAAGACAAAATTCAGTTGTGGGTTTCAACAAACTGGGCATAGTCTGAAATTAATATTAGTCACTTAATTTAGAAGAGTCCAATGTCAGAATTGTTAAAATAAGTCTAGGAATTATTTATTACTTTTTCCAACAATAGAAGCCTTAAGGTATCTTCAAAATAATAATAGATTTCAATAGTTGAAATAGACATGAAAATTGTGCAAACCTATAAAAAGAAAGATTCATTTTAATGCAAGCCAATTATCATTTATTTGTTGCCTCTTTACCATTTCAAAGTTTAGATTGCTTTTTATTACTCAGAAGAGCATGCCTGAAATTGGCATTAATTGAACCAGATAATGAATGTATTTATAAATTATTACTTAAACATTTAAACAAGGACACTAGAAAAGTTGATTGGTACACTCAAAGCTATTCATTCCCTTTTTTCATATTGTGTCATTTGCCAGCATAACTTTTTCTAGAAATGGGAAGTTTGTAACATTGAATTGGCTTATTATATCCTGATAATATTATACAAATAATGGTATTATATTTAGGTTGTTGCCAAGGAACATGAGAATGAAATGTACCTACGACTTCTGCATCAAAGAACAGAAATAGTACGGCAATACATTTCTACCTACTACAACTCTACTGGACTCTTTGTCAAGCAGGTCAAGGTTGTTTGCAGAGAAAGAGATGATGAATGGGGTAAAGAACATTTCTGGGATCTTGAATGATAGAAGCAGTTGTGTTCTGAGATCTATAACTTTGTTGAACAAGGAAACTAAACATTGCACCTTGTCTGAAATCACAGAATATAATGCAACACTAGAAAACTAGAAATTTAAGATAAAATAATCATGTTGATAATACATGTATATGCATACTTACTTGGTCATCCTTAAGCAATTTGCAGAGGTTATAAAATGTCCTAAAGACCTCAAAAGAAAGTAGACTATGATAAATGGATTACTGTAGTGTCATGTCAAGTATATATTACTACAGTGTCAAGATTAATGTTACTAGTGTCAAGTCTAATATATATTGCTACAGTGTAGTCTAGCATGTATTACTATAGTGTCCAGACCAGCATGTATTGCTACAGTGTCTATTATAGAAGGTGTTACTATAGTGCAGTGGTTCTCAAATTTTTTGAAGCTGTGGACCCCGTAACATGTCCTGGTCAGATGGCAAACCCCTATCAGCCTATCCAATAAATTTGGCATATCGTCATTATTATGATTTTATGTAATCCATGTAAGACATCAGTAAGTAATAACCATAGAATATAATAGTCAATACAGAATAGACAGCTCAGTACTTAATTGTTTTTATAAATGTTGATGATAATGAAAACTTTGCATCTGTACTAATTTTATTCTTTTTTGGGACCTGCTTGCAGACCCCCTTGGCAACATGCCATGGACCCCAAGGTGTCTGCGGACCACAGTGTGAAAACCCCTGCTATAGTGTATTACTACATTGTCTAGTCTAGCATGTGTTGCTATGGTGTTAATTGTAGCATTATTACTACTTTGTCTAGTCCAGCTTGTATTACCACAATGTCCTGGCTTGCATTATTGTTACAGTGTCTAGCCTATCTTGTATTGCTATGATATCTAGTCTAGCGTATATAGATACAGTGACAAATCTAGATGTATTACTACAGTGGCAAGTCTAGTATGTATCATTACAATGTCTATCCTTGGATGTATTACTACAATGTCAAGACTAGCATGTATCTACAATGTCTAATATTGGATGTGTTATTACACTGTCAAGTCTAGCATTTATTCTACAATGTCTAGTATTGGATGTGTTATTCAATGTAAAGTATCACATGTATTACTACACTATAGTATTGGATGTGTTATTAAAGTGTCATGTCTATCATGTATTTACAATGTCTAGCTATGGAAGTGTTATTACACTATCAGGTCTAGCATGTATTACTACAACATCTGGTTTAGCATATATTCCTAGAGCATTTATTCCAGCATGTATTTTTACAGTGTTATGCTACATTGTCAAGTCTAGCATGTATTACTACAGTGTCTAGTATATAAGCATGTGTTATTACAGTCTGAGCTAGCATTTATTGCTACCATGTATTATTCTGATGTTAAGTCTAGCATGTATTACTACAGTGTCTAGTATACCATGTGTTATTACAGTCCTGAGCTAACATTTATTGCTACTATGTATTACTCCAGTGTTAAGTCTAGCATGTATTACTCCATTTTCTAATTTAGCATGTATTACTATAGTGTCAAGTCTAGCATGTGTTACTACAATGTCTAGTATTGGATGTGTTATTACAGTGTCAGGTCTAGCATGTATTACTACAACATCTGGTTTAGCACATATTCCTAAAGCATTTAGTCCAGCGTGTATTTTTATAGTGTTATGCTACATTGTCTAGTCTAGCATGTATTACTACAGTGTCTAGTATATAAGCATGTATTATTACAGTCCCTGAGCTAGCATTTATTGCTACCATGTATTACTCCAGTGTTAAGTCTTTCATGTATTACTCCATTATCTAATTTAGCATGTATTACTATTGTGTCAAGTATAGCATGTAATACTGCATTGTCTATTCTATCATATATATAAAATGTCTAGCTTACCATGAATTACTAAAATATCTTTATAGCATGCAAAACTACAATGTGAAATCTTGTTTTGCATGAAATACTTCAATTTTTAGTTTGCTATATGTTACTTAAATGTTCTGTCTAGCATGTAATAAGTGTCTAGTCTAACATGTATTACTATAGTGTGAAGCCTAACATGTATAACTATGTATCTAGTTTAACATGTAATAACACTGTCAAGTCTAGAACATATTACAAAAGTGTCTAAGTCTAACATGTATTACTACAGTGACAACTCTAGCATGTATTACTACTGTGTCAACTCCATACACTGCTGCAATGTCAAGTCTAGCATGTATTACTACATTGTCAAGTTTAAAACATATTACTACATTATCTAGTCTAGCACATATAACTACAGTATCTAATCTAACACATATAACTACAGTGATGACTCTAGCATGTATTATTATTGTGTCAATCCTACCATGTATTACTATGTGTTGTGGTCTAAGGAATTTAATTAGTTTTCTTATATTTTGTATAGTACAAGCAATGTCTGCTTTTGTCTGTCCAATTTATTCAACTATCTGGTGTTAGCTTGTTGATTGAAGCAGTTGGAAAAAGCACTTTCCCATCTATTCCTCACTTGATATCATAATATTATTTGCTTGAGTTAAACTTGGAACACTGAAGAGAGTAGTTAGTACACAGACAAAGAACATAGAAGAGACAAATACACAGACATGGAACACTGAATAGACTAATTAGTACACAGACATGGAATATTGAACTGAGACTAAATAGTACACAGACATGGAACATTGAAGAGACTGATTAATACATAGACAGCACACAGACATGGAACATTGAAGAGACTGATTAACATAGACAGCACACATACATGGAACATTGAAGAGACTGATTAACATAGACAGCACACAGACATGGAACATTGAAGAGAATGATTAATACATAGCACACAGACATGGAACATTGAATAGACTAATTAGTACACAGACATGGAATATTGAAGAGACTAAATAGTACACATACATGGAACACTGAGGAGACAGATTAATACATAGATAGCACACAGACATGGAACATTGAAGAGACTGATTAATACATAGACAACACACAGACATGGAACATTGAAGAGACTGATTAATACATAGACAACACACAGACATGGAACATTGAAGAGACTTACTGACACACAGCTACCAATAACATTTTGCAGGAAGCCATCTTGGCTTTGTCTAATTTAAAGTTAAACAAATAGATGTCTCTTAGAATACCATATATACCTGCCTATAAGTCATGTAAGACTACAAACAACAAAGATTCTTATACACCACAGCATAATGCAACTACACATTGGGGTCTATTTTGTTTATTTTGCTGATTACTCCTGGTAAACTGCACAGACTCAGACATCCCTGCGCATGATGAGACGGTAGGTATGGGTCTGTGCAGTATGGTATTAGACTCAACTTATACACAAGTACATACTGTTGTGGAATGCTATATACTCTTTACTATTCTTGATGAAATGTCATCTGTGAATGTTGTATGGCTGCATCAACATCAACATTTTCTCATTTCAGAGAAAAACCAGCATAAAGATTGTATTCTTCAGGAAGATGGAAGCTGCATCAACACATTTTCACATTTTTCTGATCAAGAATACATGTAAGATTACCTATTTTACATGCCGATATTTACAATTATATAATAATGCTCTGATTTATCAAGTTTATAAATTTAAAAGCAGCAACAACTATCATTCATATCAGTATTTACAGTTATGAAATTGTTCTCTCATTCATCAAATTTATAACTTTGATAGTGATAAACACATAGAAATGATCAGAAATATGAAGATTTGACATTTAAGACTATGAAAAGTAAGCTTCACTGTAGTTTATCTGGTTTTCCTTTTAAAAATAGACAACAAAGAAAATAATGACATGGAAATCTGTTTGATTATATCTATCTCTCAAATTTCTATTTTCCTTGTCTTTTGTATTTGATGCATAAGCTGAGACCAAAAAACCCCACTGAAAATACATGGATGCAAAATGCTCTTAAATTTGACTTTGTACACATAAAATTGTTATGATTGATGCATCGTGTTAAGATAGGACAAATTATAGACTCAAAACATGGTTGAACATTGTGGATTTAAAAGTTGAAAAAAGCTGAAAGACCAAGTTTACAGCACAATATCGCCAAAGTATATTCAACACAATAAGTTTGTTTTGGTAACCCTTTGATTGGTCCTCAGATTATGAATAATGCCATATGGCACATTTTTTATGAATTAAATGTACTGAAGACCAGATCATAATTTTAATTATATCAGCTGATTGAAGCTTAAAGTAACTTACAGGTATATGAAGATTAAATATTAGTAAGCAATTAATTCTAGATGGATTGTTTCTTTCCTGTCTTAAAATGTAGACAGTAGAGAAGTGGGTTACAAGATAATTTTAAAAATAAATCTGATTGTTGAATTGAGGTTTCCCTTATTTAAGTTGTTGAGAATGACAGCCCAGAAAATTAGAATAGATCACAATTTCTTTAAACATTAGAGAGTAAAGTATTTTTAAAGGTTTTTAAGATTATATGTGCAAAACAACATTACTTTCCATGTAAAAAAATTTTATGCACAAAATTTTCATGATTTTGGTGCACCGTGACAAAATGGGGGGTGAGTGGCAGAGTCGTCTAAAGCGCTGTCCGTTATGGATCACTGCCATCTCACCTCTGTCTGCATGAGTTTGAGTCTAAGATATGTTAGAAAGCTTGCCAGTAGCTTCTCATGGGTCAGTGGTTTTTACCATGGATTTCCCGGTTTCTTCCTCCACCATTAATACTGGCAGCATTGTATAGCCTATTGTGTGCTGAAAATATAGTGTTAAGCCCCAGAACAACAACAACAACAAAATTTTTAATCTTGAATGCTGCACAGAATGTTCATTTCTTTTATAATTTTATTAAGATTAAAAGATAAGAATAAAAATAATTATTGGGGAAATATTTTTTATTTCTTTTATTCTGATAATTCTTCTTCAAAGATGTTGCTTAAGTGCCACCACTTCCTCACAAATACTGCATTCTTAAGTTAAATTAAAAAGACAAACACTATCTATTCACCTAGGCAAGTGTCAGATAAGAGTGATTGGCTCCAAATCCCATCCATGCTTTAATTATTACTTCCACTTCAGCTAGAAAGCGCAAACATGCTTTCATAGTCATTGCAAAATTCTAACTGTAATTTTTTTATTTTTTTCCCACACTACTGAGCCAGATGGAGGCATTTCTCAATTAAGGAATTCACACTGACCATCCATATATGTCCATTTTTATGTCTGAGACAGTTTTATAACTTTATTAGAACATTGTTTTGCATGATGAAAATGCTAGCACATTTTTATTATAGTAGTCCCTGGTCATTAGCACATTCAATCAATAATGTGTCCTGGTCATGCTATATGTTTGGGTCACCAAGAGGATAAGTAACATACCAGAAAGGTCCTGCAGATAATTTCTATAGACATTAATTTGCCCATTAGTGTTATTTTATGTTATTTTATGGAAAGTTATGCCTGGCTTTTTTGTAACTAACTATAATTTTACTGACTATAGTGGATGTGCCTGTAATTCCAATAGACATTTACATTGTTCACAAGCATGTACCAAAGGTAAGTTTTGAGATGCTTTTTTGGTTTCATTATTTGCTTTGGTCATTCAAATAATGTGAAATTCACCTATTATATGATTTTTCCTTCAAATATGGTCTAAAATCTACATTTCCAAATTGTTGGTATATATATATATATATATATATATATATATATATATATATATATATATATATATATATATATATATATATATATTTATATATATATATATATATATATATATGGAATTCCAATTTAGACTGAAGAAAATTTTACATATTCTTTTCATTTCAGTGGAGTGGTCTATTTGACTAATATTAGCGAAGGCACAGGACAACTTTATTTCTTGGATAAGGAAAACAAAATTCAGGTTACACATCTACAATCTCTCTTCATTTATTGCATATGTAAATTGATTTTGAATGTCCTGCAAAAACAGAAAGGATTTCATCTTTTGATCCACCTCTTTTTCTGAATTACATAAAATATTGTAGAACATATATTAATGTTGAACTTCTCTCCATACAGAGAACTAACCCACAAGATCAAATGAAATTATTGTGTATTATGGCTCATGAAGTTTGGGTCATGTGCTTAACCTCTTATATATTTGCCATGGTGGCCATGTTTAAAAACTTTGTATTTGCTACACCCTAGATGGATGGTCATAAAAGCATAGGGGTTTCATTGAGAGGTGTATTATGATGTTTATGTAACCCTGAAGGAAAATAAAGCTGATCTGAAACCAAATACAGCTACTAATATTAAAAATCTTGTCACCACAGTTCCTTCTAAACAGAAAGTCATTTTCACATGGGGTTCTCTACAAAGGATTCATTTATATTTATTGTCTAGATGGTCACAAACAAAACTGGTAAAGATCTGACCACTAAGCTTTAAAATCTTGATATCACTACTTCTATATGAATTGTCTAATTGGAATGGGTGTTTTACCAAAGACTTCTTAAAAGGATTATTTGGACCCAAATAAAAATTGTGCTGAACTCCAATATTACCTACATGTCATACGAAGATGGTCACATGTCATACGAAGATGGTCACATGTCATATGAAGATGGTCACATGTCATAAGAAGATGGTCACATGTCATATGAAAATGGTCACATGTCATATGAAGATGGTCACATATCCTATGAAGATGGTCACATGTCATATAAAGATGTTAGAAGTCTTCTCAGGTCCTGAATAGAATTGATGCTAAGCTGACATCCAATATGGCAATCATGGCAGCAATATTCAAATTTTTGTCATCACTAATCCACCTTAATGGATGGTCATATCAACTTTGTCATTCCGTCAAAGGCTTTTTACAATGCAGTATATACTTGGTCTTAGAGAAAAACGGTGCTAATGTTACATTCAGTATTGACATTATGAGAACCATCTTAAAGGTTTTTATTACTATGCTAAAATAGTTGGTCATATTTGCATGGGGTTTTAACAAGAGACTTCTAATGATGTCTAATTGAATCTAAATGAAAATAGTGACAACCCCACATCCATTATTACCACTATGGTGGCCATTCAAAAACATATCTTGTTATTGCACAAGAATATCAGAGATGGTTTCATAAAAGAAGAAATGGTTTTATCTCGGCTTCATGGAAGTTTTTACAACAGCCATTAGAGCATATATCTTATTTAAAGCTCATGTTCAATCAAGTAGTCCCAGAGGGTGTTGATGGGATATGAAACATTTTGTCAGATAATCAATCATATAAATTAATCATCTTCCCTGCAAGGTCCATGTAATTGTTACTCAACTGTGTGTAAAAGGAAAAACATTTCCAAACAAGCATCGAAGATTAATGTGAATTTTTGAAAAACATAAAGATGTTTTGCATTGAATCACTTTTAATGAGCATATTATTTGAATTTTGTTCATGGTATTTTCTCTGAAAAATTCTAATATAGCTTATTTTATGGGTATATTAGTTCATAGATCTTAAAGATTTTAAAAGTCTTTATTGGTTTATCAAATTTCTTTGTAAATACGTGCACTTTAGCTGATGTTGCGATGTATTTTTGTACTCCAGTCATCTCTGGCACCCAGATGTGGTCGTCTCATGATCTTCAAAGCTAGTGATCGACATGGAGTCAATCCATCTTGGGTCAATGAAAGGTGTAGCCTTTTTGTACACCTCACACCAAACATGAATGACGAAGATAAATCACAAAGACAGGTGAAGGAGTTTCTTAAAAAATTTGATGAGGGTAGAGCTATACATCTGTCTGAGGTGAACAACACTGAGATTATGCAAGCATTTTATAACCAAGGTAACATTATAATACTCGGGTCAACTGGCTTTGTTACTTTTGTGTGCTAAAACATACCTGCTAAACACTTAATGTCAAATGCATCTATGACATCATATTCAATTAATCAAATGTAGGCAGTAACAATTTTAGAACTATATACAACAATAGAATTTATTACAAGTATTGTACAAATTGGCCTCAGTTTTCAAAATGTGAAAACGGGTCTGAGCCACCAGGTAACCATTTTTGAATTAGTCTGTTAATGATGAGACGCAGAAATTGTATTTTGTTGGAGAATGTGGCATATTAGCAATAGTTATGCTTCTGTGATAAGCATTCTGAGGTCACCTGTCTTCTATTTCTCCTCCTGTACTCAGCTGAAACTTTGTTAACAATTGGTTCCAGTTAGCCTCAGACATGAGCCATGAGCAGCTAGACTGTACCACTAATGGAAGGTTCCTAACAGTCTATGACAGTGTCCCGGACAGTTCCTAACAGTCTTGGACAGTGTCCCTGCTTTTTTTTCTGAGGTCTTTAAGCCATGTCCTGTCACTTTCTTCAATTCCATTCAGATAGCAGTTCCAACAATAACAAGTGCAGCTGCTTTTACAACAGCTGACTGGTGGAGAACCCTTGTACTGCAAAAGGCTGGGCTAAATAAGACAATACAAACCTCCAATGTCATGAACATTAAAACACATCTATAAAAAGACTCTCGGGATTCTAAACATGTCCATCACTTGTATGCTTCTTGCATTACCATATATATTTGCTTTCACTTTGTGTCAAACAGTGAACAACATAAAGACTGATCAGTCCTTAAAGGGATCCTTGCTATTGTTTGAATTAGTCCTGTTTTATTTCAGGTGTGAAAATCATCCAGGCAGGTGAGAAGGATCTTCTGGGAAGAGAAAGATTGGTAGCAGATGGTCTAGCAACAGAAGAGGAGTGTACAAAACTTATAAACCTCACCAGGGTAGGTTCATTAACTTGAAATTTGTATGTTTTACAAAAAAGAGATTTCACAACTTAATTTGAACTTTCTTAATAATAATAATAATAATAATAATAATAATAATAATAATAATAATAATATTAATAATGCTTTATTTATAGAGGGTAACTGATTAGTCTAGGACCATTTTTCCTTGAGGCCCTCTTAAAGAGAGTATAACAATGCTCATTATATGAAGAGAGCAATAATTACTCTTTATTTTAAGATGTTTAGTATTAAAATGCTAGATTCCAGTATTTATTAGAAACACATACACGCTCATGATATCTCTTCTTAAATACTCTAATATTTTCAGCAGATTTTATATATAGTGGAAGGTTGTTCCACAGAACTGTACCAGAGTTTTGAAAGCTCTTTTTAAATTGCTCTGTTCCTGGTTTTGGTACTTGAAGGTTTCTATTTGATATTGATCCAACTGGTATTGTGTTGAAAAAAGCCTGAAAAAATCCTGAAGATACTCTGGTGCAGTTCCATGTAGACATTTATATAAAAGAACTGCCTTGTGAAAATCTATCCTGTCATCTATTGTGAGCCATTTGAGTTCTGTAAACAATACTTTTGAGGGATTATAAATAGATGCATCTAAAATTACATGTGCTGCTCATTTCTGAAGTTTGTAAATCCTTTCAATCTCAGATTTAGCAGTTTCCCCATACATTTGAACCATAATCCATTGTTGGAAGAATACATGACTTGTAGCATAGATTACGAGTTTCCATATGTAAATATTTCTTGATTCTGCTGAGTAGGGCAATGTTGGATGACAGCGTTTTACAAAGCTTATCAATATGGTCATTCCATAAAAAATTATTATCTACTGACACACTTTTTCATGTTTGACATTTTGTAATGGATAATTATTTATTGCAAGAGAAAGATCTGGGTTCACTGACTTGTGTAGCTTTTGTGATGTCCCCAAAATCATACATTTTGTTTTACCTTCATTAATTACCATCCTGTTTTGTTGTGCCCAGTTTTGGACTCTAATAAGGTCTGAGTTTAATCTCATTTGGATAACTGCATTATCAAAACTAGATGTATACAAGGTTACATCATCTGCAAACAAATCTGTATTTGTGGATTAATTATTTAATGGGAGATCATTGATATAGATAAGGAAGAGGAGAGGTCCAAAAACAGAGCCTTGGATGATCCCTGAATGAATAGTGTGAGCTGAGAGCTAATATTGTCAGTACATATTTGTTGAGACCTTAGGTTTAAGTATGATTTAAACCATTTCAAAGAAGAATTGTCAAATCTTTGACAGGTCAACATTTTCAGCAGAATTTCATAATCAATAAGATCAAAGGCTTTTTTGAAGTCAAGGAAAACAATCCCAGTCATATGCCCATTATCCATTTCCTTCAGCCAAATATCTATTACTTTGGTAAGTTCTGTTTGGCATGAGTGGTACTTTCTAAATCCTGTTTTTCACTTTATGAAATAGAGGGCACATTTCAGAACAAATATACACCTAAATGGTTACTTGCTTTTAAAATTTTTTGGCAATACTGGTAGAATTGATATTGATCTGTAATTCTCTGGATCCTCATTTTCTCCTTTCTTAAAGATAGGTTTAACCTTTGCACATTTAAGTGTTTCTGGAAAATTACCACTCATTATACTTAAGTTTATGTTACGCGTTAATGACTTTGTTTTTACCAGTGCAGCAATTTTAAGACTTTGTGGACCAGTACCATCCAATCCAGAGGATTTATTAATATTCTTCCTAACTAACATATCAAAACATCATCTTCATTAACATTAGCTATTGAGAAATAATTTTAATCTGGAATTTTAGCTCTTATAAATGATAGAAGAGTGTCAAGTTCAATTGGATTGTTAGTCTGGTTTTGAATATTGTATAGTTTTGTACAGATGTTACTATATCCTCATTTTGTTTAACTCTAAGGGAAAAACAACTGCTCTTGGGTGGGTTCACCTCTTTTAGATGCTTCTACAATGTTGTGGTCCTCTTTTTTTCATCAGTAGCATGTTTAAAGTAATTCTCTTTTGCCTTATCTATTAAGTGCTTAGTTTAATTGCTCAACTTTCTATAGCTTTTCGTGTCTTATTTCTTGTGGAAATTAACTCCTGGGTGCCTAGCCTCATTGATCTCAGGGGTAATCCACTTGGGTGTTATTTGGTGTTAAACCCTTTTTGTGTTAATAGGGGCATGCTTGTCTAAGTCTGCATTGAACACCCAATACCATTTGTCTAAGGTAGTGTTGACATCAGCTATAATGCAGATTAAGTGGAAGGGTTTGCAAACTAAGTGATTTAAGAACATTTCCTTATCAAACTGTTTAAAGTCCCTGTATTGTGTTTCGATGTGTTGACCATTGTTAGGTGATTTTGGAACATGTCTAGTTATGCAGACTGGGTAGTGGTCACTCAGTGTGTACACTGGCACAATAATTTCACATATGTTTTCAGTTTTATTAGTATGGATATGATAAATGATAGTAGCACTTTTATCTATTACTCTAATTGGGGTGTTAATTAACTGAGTAAAGTTGTAAGTTTCAAAGTAACTTATCCATGTTAATGGTGGAGTTTTCAGGTAGTCAATGTTAAAATCACCTAATATGATAATTTCTAAATCTTCCTTTAGTAATAATTTTTGAATTTGTTGATAAGTTGATAACAAGTTGACACAAGGATATCAAGGATATCAAATACATGTTACATATCCATCAATCAATTACATCTTATTCAGAATGCATACATATCCCTGACAAATTCTATAGTCCTCATGTTTAATTGATTATGTAAGTGCACCTGTACTCAAAAAATAGCAGAGTTAGGTTCAGCATTTTCTTAACACTTGATTAGTTTTCATAGTATAACTGTCCCTCACTATAATGTGGTTGTTGGGATAAATAAATGTCCATCTGTTATGTACTACTATGCAAAATAGTGAGAATGATCAGAAAATGACAAGGGGGATGGGGCAGGGAAATAAATGCCAGTTAATTGTATAGTTATAATTTTAGCTTATGTACATTAAATATATTTTTTTCACTTCATCATATTTGTGCATTTTATTTTGTCATATAATAGTTTTGAAAAGGAAATAGATATAATATTGTTTTGTTTCAGATGATATCTGATACTTTTGATAAACTTTCATTCCATATTGTCTTACAATCCATAATGGTATACATTTGATGGACTTCCGACCCATATTTTCATACATTTGATGGACTTCTGACCCATTTTTTCATACTTTGATGGACTTGGAACTCATATTGGCATATAACTTTGAACCTATACTGTCCTACATTGGAAAACTTTCAACTCATATTGTCTTACATTTGACAGACTTCCAAACCATATTGGCATACATTTCATGGACTTCTCATCTGTATTGCTATATATTTAATAGACTTTCAACCCATATTGTCATATATTTAATGTACTTTCAACCCATATTGTCATTTAATATATGCTCAATTTTCTCTGTTATCTTTACATTGTTAGATTTGTTTAGTACTTCCCGATATTGAACCCTGGCTCTGAATTCTTACTGAATGCACGCGAATAAAGGAACTGCTTTCTAATGTAATCAAACAATTTTTTCTGAATGAACTAAAGCAGATATTTCATGGACTGCCACATAACAGCAAATGTTTCATGGAATGCCACACATCAGCAGGTTTGGCACATTCTGTGTTAACCTTTTTGATACAATGTTTCAGATTTATGCTAGCTGTAGATGCCAGACAGGGTCTTCACAATAACATGCAAGTTATAAGACATAAACAGTCTTTTTTAGCTGTTAATAAAATGGCAAAAATATACTTACAATTTTTCATCCTGAATTTCCACAAATGTACTTTCATAGTTCTGCAAATCTGAATTATATGAGCCACATCATGGGTTCTCAAGATTCATTACACATTTTGAACTTGTCCTGTAATTTTGTGTATATTCCAAGTGCAGTTACATCCCAACATTATGATCTGAATCATTTAATGACAAAACAGAAACATGCACGCTGTTGTCAACACACTTCAATATGATTAAATTGGCATATGCTTCTGAAATCAGATGTAAGTTACTTCATGCAAATAAATCCAGTCCATGATCATGAAATTGCTTCGAATCGACAAAAATATTCAAACGTATTCATTCCAGATCAAATAGAAAAGTTGTTGCAATGCGCATTCATTAACAATATTACTCCAAATTTCAACTTTAAGAAAACCAAACACTATTTTTTATAAAACTTACGTCTAACATGCTACCAACATCCAATTTGTGTGGAGTTACATGTGCATTAATAATGTTGTTGTGTAATGATGCAGCTATGCTTGTGTATTTAGTTTGGAATATGGCATGCATTCAGTTACTTTGTTTCTTGAAGTGATTTTTTGTTTATATATTTAAGCCTTGGGTAGAATAAGACAATGAGTATATAATAAAAAGGTTACTGCATTTGTATTGGAAAATATGATCTCCTTTTGTGGGATGGATACATTGCACTCCCAAGGTCGTGTGCCATCTAAAATTACATTCATATTTTCACATACAAATGCAGCAACCTATAAATATTTAATAGACTTTCAACCCATATTTTTACACATTTGATGGACTTTCAACCCATCTTGTCACACATTTGATGGGCTTTCAACCCATCTTGTCACACATTTGATGAACTTTCAACCCATCTTGTCACACATTTGATGGACTTTCAACCCATCTTGTCACACATTTGATGGGCTTTCAACCCATCTTGTCACACATTTGATGGGCTTTCAACCCATCTTGTCACACATTTGATGGACTTTCAACCCATCTTGTCACACATTTGATGGACTTTCAACCCATCTTGTCACACATTTGATAGACCAATTCAAATACAATGGTTAATAACATAGGGCATGGGGTTCATAGCAATACTGCATTATATTGTAAGGCCCTTTTTGGTCCTTAAGGGTGCTACATATATTTGTATATAGGAACAGAGAGAAATGTATTTTAAAAAAAGTCAAAAGTTTGGGGTTGGGGCAATGAAAGAGGGGTTATATCATCAATATAAAATCGAGAACAATTTTGGCAATGTTTAATTAATTGTAATAATAAATAAATAAATAAGAGTTATAGTTATTGTGTACAACTAGATCAAGTAATTCTAATATAACAACAGGAGGTTGCCAAGTGTGGTGGGAGACAACTGCTACAATCTATTTTTGTAAGAATTATTCCATTAATTCTTGATTATTTATTATTATGATAAGATCCAAAAATGTACATACTCGAAAGCTTGCTTTACTTTGAATTCTGGCACAGACTGTACTCAAAAATAGGTAACACATGTTAAGATCGGTTGCCAGAATTTTCTGCTAGTTTGACAGTCAATGGACATTAGAGATAAATATAATTACTCTTCTTTGTAAATGAATATTATAAATCATATTCATATGTACCATATCTATAAAAACAAACTTAATAAAAGCAAAGACTGAAAAGAGTATTCAAGTCATTGTGACTCTAGTTATGGTCATTACAATATCATGAATCATGTGAAAATAAATGCCACTGTAATGAGATGGAACTATGTAGTAAGTACAAAACTTTCATAATGATTTTTTTTTAAAAAAATTCTATTTAAGTTTCAAACCTTTTCGGTTTCCAATACTAAAGGGAGAAGGGCAGATGGAGCTTAAAGCAGCTTTGCAGGGTTAAAGATTGCACAGCAAACATTGTGTTAATAAAAGGACAGGTACGTGTATCACCACTTTTGTCCTTGGTCAGTTTTTATTTTTACACCAGTTGGGAATAAAAATTGTAATTGCACTCTTCAACTAATAGTTTTGAAAACATTTCCTATATGAATTTACTTTTGTATTTCACTCTCTTCCTATCAGAAAGGAGGACTATATGGAGATGGTTACAATGGTAAAACCTCCCCGCACACCGATAGTGAGACATTTCTTGGTGTCAGTGTTTATCGAGCCATTAAGGTATTTCTAAGTCTGTTGCTTTAAAAATGTTCTTACTTTCTTTTTAATCATATTTTCACCATTTCTTGCTTTCAGAGGCTTATAGTGGATATTATATTGCCAAGTTTTATAATGAGCTTTATTATCTAATGTGTCTTATTATCTAATGTGTCTCTTTTTCTCTAGCTGAAATATGTATGACAGAGTTTTTTGTGATTGATTGCAATTAGGAATGTATTTTGATTCATCTAACTTAATGGCATTTTTAATCATTATTATTTTAAAAAGTTATTACTGTGCAGTCATCTGCAATTACTTTTTCAAATGTGACTCCTTATAGCAAGCTATCTCGCTTGATGAGAAGTTGAAAACATGGTGGCATGATTCTATTTCCATGCTTTAGTTTGGATATATGAAATTATTTCCCAGCCTACTAAGCTATAACTTTCTATCAAGCCTTGTGACATCTCTAATAATCCAGAAAGAATCTTTTCCAAGGTTATTGTATTTAGTTGTTTTGGTGGGTTTTTTCTTCCAAATAACTTTTAAGAGCTCAATATTTCAAGTCATACCAATGACTTTAAAAAATGGTACTAACAGCTTACTAGCTTGGCGCTCAGCATTAAGAGGTTAGTGTTTTGACTGGTCAGCCTGGTGTCAGGATAATGTGACTGGGTGGGGTGTCATGCTACATGTCTGCAGCATGATGCCCCAGAGCTAGACATCACTATAAGCTCTTGCACTGCAAACAGAGTAGCGGTATAACTGAAACATTGGTAAGCTATGTTAAAAATCTGAATCACAAACACATTAATGTACTTTGACATTAATACTATCAGACCCTGAATTACTTACGGAATTAATATTGCATCAATAATCATTATTTATAATTTTTTTTCTAATTAAGATAGTAATTTGACTGGAGTCAGTTGATTGTTTTAGATAATACTCAATACTGAAATATTTTTTGAAACTCGATTAGGACTTTTGTATGAAACAAATATATGCAAATTATAAGTTCGTTATTTTCACTGTTATGGTTTACAGATAATTTGCAAAATCCTTTATTCACATCCTATGAAATCTGTGAAATATTAGTGAAGTTTGCGAATATGTCACCTGGTTTATAATTTCGTCCTGATGGAACTACATACCTTCTTAAATTGCTGCAAAAATATCACAATTTAGACCCCTAGAAATATGTCTTAATTTCCATGCTTTTTTTTCAGAAGCTTCAAGTATATTTTTGAAGTTCTTTTATGCAGTAATGGTCTTGTTATATTTTGGTTGCATATCAGTTTCTTTGTCTTAAATTACTACCACCTTCCATTTTGTTGCATGTTGTTTTTTTATAATTAAAAAAATATCACTTAGCATGTCTTCATAACAATAATATCATACTTTACAATTTGTCAATCAAGCATATATATATATATATATATATATATATATATATATATATATATATATATATATATATATATATATATATATATATATATATATATATATACACACATCTCATCCTATTTTGAACAATATCAGAAAAAGGAATTTCATTTCCTAATCAAATTCATATCTTTCAAGGAATCATCATGCTGTGGCATTGTACTTTGAAGAACTTTTAAATTTTAATATTTATAAATAGGTTTTCTTTGAATAAAAGAGATAAGGCATGATCAGCTTGCTTTTAAAAAATGAAAATGTGCATTTTTTTTGTCCTCCATCAGATATATCTAATACATTCCACATTACATAAATCCCACCCTCAGATAATTCTATATTCAATAAACAAAGGGAAGAACCTCTTGCCCATTACTGTTAACAGTGCTAAGTGGCTAGCCATGAGTTGTAAAGCCTGCTCTTGTATAAACTGGATTGGATTAATTCTATATAAGGGCAATAAGTTGGTACAGAACATTGTAACAACTCCGTGACTAATATGTATCATTTGCACTATTTTTGTCTTGCAGAAAAATAAGGCAGTGATCATGTTTAAGAGTTCACAGTCTGTATTTCATAAGTAAACAACAAAGTTGCTCATCATTTCTATAGCTAATAAACACCAAAACAGCTAAGGCGAAGTTTTATCTATGAAGATGATATATCTTTCTTTGTTCATGTTCACTTAAACTGCATCATTCGTTTCTCAATGAGATCAGTACACATTGGTATGCCATTGCACTTCAGTGCTAGGTTTGACGATGCACATAATTAGATGGCGCAGGCGATGACTCTCGAGCTTACCATCCTTCCTCTCATGAAATTTGGTCAAGAAAAAGACGGATGAACACTTTTCAGCAGATGCCTTAGTCTAATTTCAGGTGGCATTAGACCTGTCGGTTTCAGTTTAATTAATAGTGGTCTAATTTTAGGTGGCATCAGGCCTGTCGGTTTCAGTTTAATAAATAGGGATCTGATGCAAACTTGACTCTTCATCAAGCATCTAACAACTATTAACTTACCATTCAATCATCCATATATTACCTGCCTGTAAATTGTGAATCCTTTTATTTTACCAGACCTGAGTTGATCTTTTGCTGCTGAACAAATGGGTAGTCCATGCTGATTAAGAGGGAGTTTGGTATTTGCTTTTCCAGCCACTCCCTTCCTTTATCTTCCTTCTTCATGGCGAACATTCCATCTGGAACAAAGTATCAAGGAAATAACAATGAAGTCTTAATCTTGAATTGTTTTGTTTTATGAACAGTGAAATGAACATTAATATGTTCAAATACAAGGAGACTGTTGGGTCAAAATAAGATTAAAACTCACTATGAGAAAATAAATTGACATGTTTTAAAATGTAAAAAATATCCACAAAAAACAAAGCAACAGCAAGTGCGAAATAGAAATGATGTTTATTTGAGAATAATCAGGATGCTCAACATTCAACATTTGCACAAAATATTTAAGTCCAAACTGCTCATGCGATAACTCACATGAGAAAATCCAACTCTGAACAAATCTGAAATAAGCATTTATTAATCCGAATCAAAGTCCAAATTTCTCACGCCTTATTTTCAAGCATGGTTATATGTGAGGGAAAAGAATGTTTTCTAAGTTGTACTTTTTCATGTGAAAATGTAAATTCACACGTGAGCAAAGTCGGCACATGTGAAAGTCAGGTTAGTGTTTCCTTGGCTCACAAGATCTAACAAACTGCACACAATGAGCTTGGAAAATCTACCCAATTTGCATACATTTCTAACAAGGTTCTCTTGTGCAGCTTATGAGCAGCTCATGTGAATTGGTGAGATTTTTTGTATGGGTATGTCTTCAATTTATGTTTCGACCTTAATTTATTAAATGTATTGTGTTTGTCATTCGCCCTAACGTTTTGATTCCTTAATTCCTTGATTTATTTGAATGTGCTTTTTAGAGTGATGATTTTGATGAGGGGAGGAGGTTATTGACTATGAATTGAACTCTCATGCAGATTTAATCTTCATTAAAATTATTGGTGACAAATGATGATATTATTAAAAAAACTATATCACTTGACATGTATAACACTTTAAAATATTCATGGGGATAGATGTTTAGTAATAGCATTTAGTCCTGAACATGTTCAAATTTACATACATGTAATTGTATTACTTTTTTATGTCCATGTAGTGATTTGCTTTTTTTATATTCACATAAATTGGTCATTATTTTGTTTTACCTAGATTTTCCTACACATATATTATCTCTTTTTTTATTGCGTCTTACAATTTAGCTTGTACAACAGAAAGCAACATCAGTGAACGTTGTCCAGTTGGCATTGGACATCAGTGAAATGTCACGCCTAATGGTGGAAAAATTCTTAAATTTGAGCCGTCCTCTTTACTTTGATTATACACATCTTGTATGCCGCACTGCAAAGGAAGGTAGGTGCATCATATCTCCCCCCCATTATGTATACATTTTTCTGTAAATAATTTGGCTCTTGGAAAGTAACATTATAACATTAAAACTGTTCAAGGTATTTCATATTTAGTACATATATCAAGCAAATTTGTGGTGGCAGGTTTGATGCTTAGAATTTCCATATACACTATTTTAATGTTAATATGGTAATAAAGTAAAAACTCTTATGAAATTGAGGGACCTTGATCTTAGTTGTATATAAGGTAATGATGATTATCTTAGGGTACTAGTGCCAAGCCAAAGAGTACAAGTACCAGTTTATAAAGTATGAGTGCCAAACTATAGGGTACAAGTGCCAAACCATGGGGTACGAGTCCCAATTGATAAGGTACAAGTGCCAAACCATAGGGTACAAGTGCCAAATTATAGGGTATGAGTGCCAAACCATAGGGTACAAGTACCAGATTATAAAGTATGAGTGCCAAACTATAGGGTACAAGTGCCAAGTGCCAAACCAAAGGGTACAAGTGCCGAGTGCCAAACCAAATGGTACAAGTGCCGAGTGCCAAACCATATGGTACAAGTGCCAAATTATAGGGTATGAGTGCCAAACCATAGGGTACAAGTACCAGATTATAAAGTATGAGTGCCAAACTATAGGATACAAGTGCTGAGTGCTAAACCAAAGGGTACAAGTGCCGAGTGCCAAACCATAAGACACAAGTGCCAAATTATAGGGTATGAGTACCAAACCATAGAGTACAAGTACCAGATTATAAAGTATGAGTGCCAAACCAAAAGGTACAAGTCACATTATGGGGTACGAGTGCCAAACCATAGTGTACATGTGTCCAATTATAGGGTATGAGTGCCAAATCATAGTGTACATGTGTCCAATTATAGGGTATGAGTGCCAAACTATAAAGTATGAGTGCCAAACTATAAGGTACAAGTTACATTATAGGGTACAAGTGCCAAACCATGAGTATGAGTTCCAATTTATAGGGTACAAGTGCCAAACCATAGGGTTCAAGTGTCAAATTATAGGGTATGAGTGCCAAACCATAACGTATGAGTGCCAAACTATAAGGTACAAGTCACATTATAGGGTACAAGTGCCAAACCATAAAGTACAAGTGCCATACTATACAGAATTTTTACAAAGAGAACTGTGGATATTTTACATTTAATCAGAGAATGTTTTACAATTATGTAGACAACAGTGTTTTTCTTACGTATCTGTAGAAGTTATTTATCTGCATCTTTAGTCAAAATTGAAGACATGGTTACAAATGTAACTTGCTGTAAGTTATATAATTTTTGCAGCAATTAGATTTGGACTTGCCTTGATCCTCCTTTTTGTCAAATCATTGTTTGCACTATAGGACAAATGTAAAATATTTATTACAATTCCAGTACATTACGACATTTATTATCCATGACATTGTTAGGACTTTTTACTCACCCAAGCCATCAGAATGTCATCAGGAGTTTTCTCTTGTCGTCCATTTAAACAATCATTTATCCAGTTTAACTATTTTAGATGCTGCAGGAAATCGTACAGATGACCTTAGTCATGCAGTCCATTCTGATAATTGCAACTTGCAACCAGATGGAACATGTGTTGTAGGAGAGACTTCATTTACACAGAGACATTATAGGTATATTTGCCATTATTTTTGTCTTTTCTTCATCAAACAGTTCACAGACAAGAAATGCTGCTGAAGCATCATAGAAGGTGGACCAAAGGATCACTTTGATAATAGAGAAATCTGTACTTCTGGCTCACTTTGTGAAAATTTATTAGTGGGTGGGGGTATTTGGTTTTTAACAGGAAGCATTCTTTATCTTTTTATTAATTTCCAGGAAACCAGTCTTTTACACATTTATTTTTTACTTTTCTCCAAAAGAACTGTAAATGTTTTGATACATATCTTGAAAAAAAAAAATTTAAATAATAAAATCTGTGCTGTAAATTAAAAAGGAATATTACCCCCCCCCATTACTACTAGTCAAGTCCCTTCATATATACCTGATTTATTACAAGTTTATTTATAAAAGACTATCAAGGAAATGTTGTTGCTATTTATGTCTATCTCAGTGATGTCATTTGATTATATCTTTCAAACATTACAAAATAATAATTTTTTTGTCTCATTTGAGTTTTTCAAAATGGTATATTTTGGTTGATCATCATCAATAGTATGCATGTTAAGGTCACCATTATTAAAGCACCTTATTAATAAATTAAGCAAATTGCTAATTACTTGCATAATCATATAATAGCAATCAGGTAACAAGAAATGGTGCATGATACTTTTTCTTTATTATCAATATCTAAATTTTCCATTATAATCTTAGTTGTAAAAAACGTTTAATTTTCTTCAATCTCATTGAGCTTGTCCAATTTTAAATCATCTTCTAAGGGTTCTACATAATTTTCACTTGTTTGGAATTTTTTCATCTTCAAAACATGTTTCTTGGTTTAGTTATTGTCAACAATGCAGTTGGATTTTGCATGTATTAATAGACCCTTACAAATTGAATTTTAATTTGATCTTTCATCACAAAGTTTCATTGCACTGTTTATTGATGTTGTTATTACAGCAGTAATTCTCAGTTTTACCACACTAATTGGTTGTGTGGCACAATACTGAAAGTCTTGAGAACAGTTATTGGATTTTAAGTTTTAATATGTAGTTGCAATTTACTTTTGAAATGTTCATATCATTTCCCGTTAAAAATTCATGTGCATGTTGTTTTCAATGACAGTAGTGGATCAAAACATTTTATTAGGATACCGATAGGCTTTTTAAAAAACATTTCATTTAACTTATTATTGAACTGCTTTAGTGGCCTAGTGGTTTGAGCGTCCACCTCTGATGCGAGAGGTCATGGGTTCGATCCCCGGTTGAGTCATACCAAAGACTTACAAAAATGGTAATAACAGCTGCCTCACTTGATGCTCAGCATTAATAGGTTAGTATTAGGACTGGTTGGCCTGGTGTCAGGATAATGTGACTGGGTGGGACATCATGCTACATGTCTTACATGTCTGCAGCATGATGCCCCAGTGCTAGACATCACTAGAAACTGCCACACAAGAGACATTGTAGTGATATGACTGAAAAATTGGTAATGCTATGTTAAAAATCATAATCACATCACATCTTATTATTGATGTTTAATAATCCCCATATATAGGCAGCAGTAGGTCCAGGAACCATTCCACTGACTACCTCACCATTCAGTATAAGTACATAATAATGATCAACACTAGAACATAGTATTATATTCTAATTCTAAACCCAATATGGTATTGAATACTTGGTTGGTTGTTTGGTTGGTTGGTTGGTTGAGAGAGAGAGAGAGAGAGAGAGAGAGAGAGAGAGAGAGAGAGAGAGAGAGAGAGAGAGAGAGAGAGAGAGAGAGAGAGAGAGAGAGAGAGAGATTTTTTACATGTACACATATATACACACAGTTATGCACACATATCCATACATATGAAGTTCTTTTGTTTAAGAAGCTCTTTTGTTTTTGGTTTATTATACCAAGAATAAATTCTCTTTTTCAAATTTACAAATATGAAGATGAGTAAACTTACTTCTTTTCCACCCAATAGAACTAGTAAGTAATGACTTAGTTTTGGAACATTTCCAAGATAGATGAGATAAAGTGTCTAAGGAGTGATTACATAGGAGCATATGATTGTAAGGACTTTTTCAGTGGTTCCTAATGTATTTGTTGGTAAAATTCTATGTATTATTTTAGTTTGAAACAATCTCAACTGAGCTAACACAATTAGCTGAAGAAATAATCTATCTTGAGGCCCTTGTACAATGAAATTTATTTATTTTAGCTGCATCTTTAAAATCACTGGATATATTGGATTTGGAAGACAGAAATAGAGTGGGCATTTCTAAATCTCAACTGGAACACTATTCCAGAGCAAAGTTCCAGAGTACTGGAAACTTTTTTTGAATAATTCCTTATTTGGTTTGGAAATTTTATACTGTTTGGTAGACATGGTGGGGAATATTACCAGGTAACTTAAGCTGGAATAGTAATTGTAAATATTTAGGAGCACTATTATTGGATATCCTGTACATTAATTTGGCTTTTCTCAAACAGATTCGGTCTTTAATAGGTAAAATTTTTAACTTACCAGCTAAATTTTCCTTGCTTTTTTTCTGTATTGATATTAGCTCAAATGCTCTATTTTGAAGATGTGCCAGCTTTGTTGTTTTTATCATTTGAATTACTCTTTACTGTACTACAGTAGTCTAAATAGAGTTGTATATAACAATTATAAAATAGTTTACTATTTCTTTCAGGGAGAAAATGTTTTATCTTACTGAGAAGCCATAAACTTGAATTAACTTTTTTGCTGATATATTTGATATGTTCAGTCCATGATGTGCTATTATTTACCAAAACACAAAGTAGTCTATCATGACAGACCATTTGCAAATTTATATCCTTCCATATCATAGTTCATCAATATCAAGATTGACTAAGACAGTTTTTAATAATGTTTTTTGATACTGATGGGATAGAGAACCATACCTCCTTAGGTATTTTGCAATTACAGAACTTTCTCAGTTCAATAAAGTTGTTTTCTATCACTGATTCTTTTAACTTTGTGGTAATGTTGGTGAAAAAATTATTGAAAACATTTGTAATGTCAGTGTCATTAGTGACTATGGTGTCATTTACCAGAAGTTAGTGAATTGTATTTGTCTGAACTTTGTGTGTTGCTCCAGTGAGTTCATTGAATATTTTTCAAATGGGGTTTGTGTTTCTCTTTTCGTTTTAAAGCAGTGATTGATAATAAGTTTCTTTTTAGTTTTTTAAGTCATACTAGCTATGTTATTTCTCCATACTTTATATTCTGCGTGGTTTCCCATAGCCTTGAGTTAATCTTGTATTTTCAAAGCATCTAGGATTTCAGTAGTAAGTCAGTTAGGTCGGATTCTATCCTTTACTCAATGCATTTTCAGTGGTGCATGCTTAGAGACTACATCCATGAATAAGTTAGTTATGACTTGTGTTAGTAATTCTAGAATTCCTTAGGATTTTTTTCATAACACTCTACTTGTTACATTTTCACATGGGGCCCTGAGTGGCCAAGTGGTCAAAAGTACTTTCTGTTATGGATCACTGCCATCTCACCTCTGTCTGTGTGGGTTCGAGTCTCGGATTCAGCTAATGTGGGTATGTGAGAAAGCTCGCCAGTAGATTCTTGTGTTTGGTGATTCTTTCCTGGGTTCTTCCTCCACCATTAATAATGGCTGCCATGTGAAAATGTAACAAGTAGAGTGTTAGACAGCTGCGATACTGCAACTTCTGAACAGCTATTGTTTCCATCAAGATCTGAAGCTGACAACAGACTTACCCAATCAGATGAGTCTGTTGTAGTGTTTCATTGATGTACTGTTACAGTGTCTCAAAGCCAATGCATCATGTGACTGCAGATTGGTTTCTGTGCAGTCTTCAGTTGGATTTGTCTTTTACTTCATTGAGTAAATACAGTATTTTACATCTCCTTTGTTGTAAGTAGACTTGTTAAAATCAAGAAATATTTCCATAAAAATTGTCATAACTTTATCTATTCAAATTTTGAAGGTTCAACTATGATGTTATAGGGAATGCATTTATGTGAGACAAAATTATAAATACCCCCAAAATTATGCAAAAAGTTACTTGATTCATGGAAGGAGTTTTAGTTTTTTTGAAAGACAGTGATGTACATTAAAAATGCTGATAAGTCAAGTGAGATTTGTAATGCCACTAATTTGCTGACAGTTGGATATCTGTAAGACAAACATGATTATTATTTAAAACAAAATTTTTAGTGTTATTTTTGTAATACAAGAATCTAACTAGTTTATAATTTGTGTGTGATTTAGATTAATAATGTAGCTATAACAACATTTCGGTCATATCACTATGATGTCTGCAGTGTGGCAGGTTATAGTAATGTTTAACATTGGAACATCATGCCACGGACATGTACCATGATGTGCCACCCAGTACATTATCTTGACACCAGGCCAACCAGTCCCAAGACTAACATCTTAATTCAGAGCATCAAGTGAGGCAGCAATTAATACCACTTTTATAAGTCTTTGGTATGACTTGGCCATGAGGCTTCAAATCTGTGACCTCCACATTTGAGGTGGATGCTCTAACCACTAGGCCACCAGAACAGTCCAGTTTATAATATAAGGATTTAGGTACTTTGTATTATGAGGATCCAATCTTTATTAATAATTTGATTTTGTTTTAGTGCAATTTTGTACCTGAATGAGGACATAGAAGGAGGAGATTTCTTCTTTGCTTATCCAAATACATCTGTACAGGTCAGTTTTGAAGATTTAGCAAGTGTTTTGTAATATCATTTTCAGATGCAGTTTTTTTATGATGAAAAGCCAACAGGCAATTAAAACCACATTTCCTTAAAGTTTGGTTTGAGGTCCATTTTCATACATCTGAATGATGGAGCCAAACCAAAGGGTCTGTTTGCATTTATCTGTATGATGGAACCAAACTGAAGAGCTTTGAAATGTTAGTGTTTAGTTTCCATTGTAATAGTGTTTAGTTTCCATTGTAATAGTGTTTAGTTTCCATTGTAATAGTGTTTAGTTTCCATTGTAATAGTGTTTAGTTTCCATTGTAATAGTGTTTAGTTTCCATTATAATAGTGTACTGCTCAGATCTATCAGGTTATGAAACTCATACAACCAACTTGAAATGGCCAGTGAAAAATTACCAGTGATCAGGTGACTTTTCAAATTTCTGGGTGTTGATTCAGGGCTGACCAGTATTACTTCTTCATGTATAGATATTCTGTTGAGAATATTTCGAACTTTGTTCACTGAAAGTCCATACTTCAAAGTATATTTTCCATTTCTTTTGCTATAGCTTACACAAGCACTTTATTCTTATGCATCAGTACTACTTAGAAGAAGAAGAGTGGAATGGTCTCAGTTTGTAATTATTTATAACTGGTGTTGGAAGGGTTTCAGAATAATGTTGGGAAAACAAACCTCTAACATTAGCGAATTGAGGCTGTTATCATCAACTTTAATTTTTCTATATTATGTAGATGGGAAAGGTTCTGTGAAAAAAACACAATGTTTAAGTGTTCGTTGTGTGATGTGATTTGGATTTTTAACATAACTTTTAAAATTTTTTAGTTGTATCGCTACAATGTCTAGGACATCTCCCCCCCATGACATATCCCCCCAATCAAATAAGATCCCCACCAGTCATTCTCCCACCCATTATCTTAAAACTTGATTCATTTAATATGACATTTTAAAATATAAAAACTTATATTAAGTTATGTTAAAAGAAAAAGATTTGAAATAAATTTCAGTAGCAAGTGTTAAACAAGTTAATATTTTCACATATTAAAAATGTATTGTTTAAAAGATAATGTTGTAAGCAATTGCTTTTAAGTATTCTATGATTTCACAAATGTAAAAGTTGGCGACTTTGTTTACAATTCTCTAAGAGCAGTCTTTGTACTACTACTTTTTGGTTGTTGAGGCAAATAACCAAAGATATGATTTAGGTTGACATTATTTAAGCTCGGTTCACAACTGCAAGTTAATTGAACGATAGCTAATCCTTGTGTTGTTTATTTTAAATATAACAAACATGCACAATAAATAAAGATTAGACTCAAGCCTCTTCATCATACTTCAAAGAAACCTGTGAGTAAAAGCATTAACAATTGCCAAATAGACAAAGCCCATTTTTGTTATAACTAACAATGCTTAAAAATGGGTGTGAATTTATGTTCACAGTTCAAATATGGTGTCAAGCTACCCTTAATATCCATGATTGTATGTGTGTGTGTTTGTGTGTGTGTGTGAGAGAGAGAGAGAGAGAGGTCAGGAAAGTAGATATTTTACATTTGATAATGCATTTATTTTAGATGACAAGAGTCATACCTGTGCACTAATTGTGATTGGGGATGCGAGTATACATCAAAGCTAAATGTTACTATATATAAATAAAGCAATATAAAGATAATGAGGGTAATGACTGGAGTGAAGTTCTTTTTGAGGGGGGGGAGTCTGGGGGGAGAAATGTCCTGGGGAGGGGAATGTCCAGGGGGAAGATGTCCTTAGATACCCAATGTCTGCAGTGTGGCAGTTATGGTGATGTCTAGCACTGGGGCTTCATGCTGCAGACATTGTAGCTGTTAGTACCATTTTTGTAGGTCTTTGGTATGACTCGACTGGGGATTGAGCCCCAGAGTGGTCACAATGTTAAGTAACTATTATATTATGATCTAATCTGTGTGTCACATTTTACCTGGGTGTATGTTATTAAATAATAACAAAGAAAAATGGTTATACAATTTTACTGATTGAGTCCCGTGAAAGAAAATTATAAAGTGATTTACAACCTTTTGATTTTTGACTCCGTCTTTTGATCTACCAATTTGCTGACAAGATCTCCTGAAAATAAAAAAGCCTGCCAAGCATAGGTATTTCCAGCTAAAACAACAATTTGAGAAATAAATCTTAGATGTAGTTAGTCTCCATTGAGAATTATAGTCTTAATTACTTTTGTTCATATGGAACAATATAAAATTTTGTCGTGCTTTATTGATAGAACTGCAGACTTCTGTGAATATGGCAGTGGAAGGAGGCACATCACAATCAAAATATCATTAGCCTTTGTTATTGTACAGTACATGGCGTGCTCCGCATCAAACACATAAAAACTGATGCATATTCCTACAACTACTTCATGGTTATTTAAAAAATTGGTGCCATGTCGAAATGTCCACTAACAGATTAAATGGAAATTATGCCTTTGAGAAAAAAAGAAGCATTTGCAACTTCAACAGTGCTTGGATGAACGAATTTAAATGTGTGAAGCGTAGTGAAAAGGGAGAAAGATTTGCATACTGCACAGCTTGCAACACACATTTGAACATTTTAAGTGGGGGAAAAAAAATGATCTCCCAAGGCACTTAAAAAGTATGCAGCACTTTGCAAATGAGAAATCATCACATAATGTGCCTAAAGTAACACAATTGTTTGCACCAACATCAGTAGACAGCGTTACTAAAGCAGCGGTTCTGTTTGCTAACTTTGAGGCAGAGCATAATTTTCCATTCTTGCTTGCTAATCCTTCTAGTGAGCTGTGAAAAGTTATGTTTCCTGACTTGCAAATCGCTCAGAAATTTCACTGCAAAAGAAGTAAGGTAACAAACATTGTTAACAATGCACTGGGTCCAATGTGTAACAATCAAGTATTTTTATTATGCAAAGAGCACCCTTTCTCAGTGATGATGGATGAGTCTAATGACAGTGGTGATGAAAAGTATGTAGCAGTTCATGTAAGGGTGTTTGACTGTGACATTCAGATTGACAACCAAATTCCTGGCTATGCCCATTTGAAATATTGGAACTGGTGAAAACCTTTTCAACTGTCTTCAAGAAGTCTTAACAGACAGAACCTAGTAGGGTTTAGTAATGACAATGCAAATGTAATGGTTGGAAGGAAAAATTCATTCTCTCCAGAGATCATGAACAGCAGCCATATAACAAAATTAATAAAGTTAAGTAACTATTATTCATTATAGTTATTTTACTTAGTTGTGGTACGATCTGCACTTTGGCATCTTAACTTATGAGAAAAATAGTCATGACACTAATCTCCCTGATTTGGACCCAATCTCTCTGATTTTGAATACAAATCTCCCTGATTTATTTCCAGAAAACTTAGCATGTATGCAATATAGTTTTTCTGTATACAGTCAGACCTGAGAATAGCAGCCAAGTGACTTTTCTACATAGCTGATCTTGGTATGCAAAATCACCTATCAAACTTGCTTTTTCAAATATACCATGCACTGAATACTGTTGTTGTTGTTGTTATTATTATCAGCAGACTTAGTTATTTGCACTATTCAGGAAAATCATGAAATATATATGTTCTATCCCATGCTTAAATTTGACACATTTTGAGTCACAATTACATTCTAAATAAACACAATGTTTCTAGCACAAAATCAGATGCTTCAAACATAATGATAATGATGAAATTGAGGATGCAGTAACAGATGAAGTATAAAATAAAAATGCTGGTGACCAAAACTTACAATCTTCAAGTCAACCTGCATCAAAAGAATCTCAAGTTAGTGGTGCTAAACATACCGATAATGGACCAGAATTGAGTACAAGGAAATAAACTCCTCAATGATGGAAGTAAAATCTACTGCTAAGAAGAAGGCATAGTAGTTGTGACCATGATAGAAAGATGTGGAGGTATAGCTTGTTTGTAAATGCAGTTTAGATCTCAGGAAATGAAAATGCATACATAGGTGTATGCTTATTTTTACAAATTGTATGAAATGTTATCAAAAGGATTTAAAAAAGAAAATAATATTTAATGATATAAAAATGAACTTAAAAGAATTAGAAACAATTCAGATTTTAACACACATGTAATTTAACTACAGGTTTGTAACACTTGGATGACTGTTTATAAGCAAGGGATTGTGCATATTTATTATGGCTTATCTTTGGAAACATATTCTTGGGATGTAATAATGTAAAATTGATCAAATCAAGATGATATCTGGAAATAATTTGCTTTCCATTTTTGGAGGCACCAGGCAGATGCCCCCTCCCTACATAGCCAAAAAAAGAAAAGTAATTTATGTGTTTCGGTTTCCCCCAGGTGCGGTGTAATGTATTATTTTTTTTAATAAGAATTTTGATCAAAAATTTATTTTGATCATTTTTGATGGGGTATTTTCCCTAATGTATCTAAAGGTTCGTTCATCTGATCTAGTTTCAATTACTTTCTCGGAGTCTCTCGCCTTTTCCAAATTTTTTGTGACCTTTGCCAGAGGTCTCCTAAGTCTTGTGTATGCTATATTGTGTGTTTCCTATATAGTGTTCTGTAAGGACAGCAGTAGTATCAAATCATAAGATCTCCCAAGTTTTCCTATTGTATTCCCTGTACATATTATATTTATTTATTTTAAAAAAATTTAAGTAATTTTGAATTTGGAATTCTTTTACTTATATATTGAGAGACGGTGCACTAGAAATGATTAAAAAGACTTTTGTTTTACATGATTTGGTGTTTGTTCTGAGTCGTCTCTCTCTTTATATTTATGTTAGATAAATGATAATAATAGCTATTATCATGATGAGGATACTTGGTTTGCGTAGTGCAGTAACATTTCCTTTATTTATTTATGTCACCCTTGCATTTAGATGCATTCCAATTTCTTTATATTATGAAATACTGAAGACAAGCCGGATAACTTATAATTTAGAGGTTTAAAAAAAGGGGAAAAAAGAAAAAAATGTTTTATATTAGCTTTCGGTTAGTTATTAGTCTGGGTCACCCATTTTAGTTGCATTCCCTATTTCTCATATATGTGTACTGCATGTCCATGTGCTACACATGGATTTTTCTGAGGCTAATTTGCGTATGTTCTTAAAATACTCCTTAAACCTGCTCTTGTAAAATAGGTGAACAGCATCAGACCCACTTGGGCTTCTTTGTTAATAGTCTGATGTAAAAATGATTTTTTTAAAAAGTTTAATATGCCACACATTTAAAATGTTATGCTTACAATGAAGTGAATATAAATATTATTTACAACAACAGAGATTTTTGTATAGTAATAATGTATTATGTGGTGATATAAGTGTTTTTATAATTTCATTTTCACTTTTTAGGTATCTGTGCAGCCTAAGTGTGGTCGTTTAGTTGCTTTTAATGCTGGAGAATTTCATGGGGTTAAAGCAGTTCTGAAAGGTCAACGATGTGCTTTAGCTATGTGGTACACTATGGATCCCGACTACAATGAGTTGTCACGTTTATATGCAAGAAGGGTGTTCTCCAAAATGATGGAAGCAGGTATAAAAACAAGAATAACAGAGAGAAATAATGTATAAAACACAGTTAAATAATAATAATAATAATAATAATAATAATAATAATAATAATAATAATAATAATAATAATAATAATAATAATAATAATAAAGACTTTATTTAGAGAAGGTAAGTCAATTAGTTACAGAACTAATCTACCTTGAGGCATACTATCTGTTAAATACAATATAAACAGCATGATGTGAAGAATCTGGCTTTGCACTAAATAATTAAGTGATTTTAAAAGTCATATCAAGCCTGAAATGTATGCCCAGGCATCTATCAATTCATAAACTTATATAAAATATTATCATGCATTGAAAAATTCAACTGTGAAAATAATGCAAATTACAGAAAAGTAGGCATTATTTCTTGTACTAGAACTGTTCAATTTTCTAATTTAAGATTTCATCCATTTGAGACATTGATTATGAAAAGAAGAAATGCTAGGAGCCTGCCATCACTGGGAATATTGTTCTATACCAGTGGACCAGTATATTGAAAAGTTTTTTTTAAAACAATTCCTTCTTTGGTTTTGGTATAATGTAATTTTTGCTTCTTATGGACCTTAAATTTGGAGTACCATCAGCATCTCTTTGGTGAAAGATATTGCTTAGACAGACAGGAATTGCTTTTCTGGATACTTTTTACATCCAATTGGCCTTTCTGAGAAATATTCTTTTATGTATTGTTAAAACCTTTATATTATCCATTGCATCCTGGAAATTGTCTACACATTGATCTAGAATTAAATGGCAAGCCCTCTTTTGGAGTCTTTAAATAAGTGTCGTTATTTTGAAGATGATGAAATTGAGGATGCAGTAACAGATGAAGTACAAAATAAAAATGCTGGTGACCAAAACTTACAATCTTCAAGTCAACCTGCATCAAAAGAATCTCAAGTTAGTGATGCCAAACATACAGATACAAGCAAGGAAATAAACTCCTCAATGATGGAAGCCAAATCTACTACTAAGGAGAAGGAAGAGTTGTGACCATGATAGAAAGATGTGAAGGTATAGCTTGTCTGTAAATGCAGATTAGATCTCAGGAAATGAAAATGCATACATAGGTGTATGCTTATTTCTACAAATTGTATGAAATGTTATCAAAAGGATTTAAAAAAGAAAATGCACTGATATATAATATGTTCTAGTAAAAAATTAAGTTTGGACATTATAAATAAATTCTTTTTGTTATGTAAAATAAGATATAAAATATTCCTGAAGTAGATTTGGTCCTATTTTTATAGTAATCGCCTAATATTTGATTTTATATGTCCTTCTCCAATAGTTGGACAATCATACCTACAGTTCAGGCTTTTGTATTTCTTTTAATTTATATTTTTGTTTACTTTCTTCTAATGCAAAACCTTTCTAATGTGTTAGTATCTACACATTCATAATTACTTTAATGTAATAAAGCTGAGTGTGGGTTTTTCCCTAAAATTCTTTAGATCTTCAGCTACACATGTTCCTTGCCAGAACTAGCACCTTGCATAAATTAGAAGTATGAATAATTGTTATATACATCAATATGCTTAGTATTTACTTTGAAATCAGTATTTTTTGTTGGCTTCCAGTATTCATGGATTCTTGATCAATGAACCAAGATGATGAATCTTCTATGGAAACAATAGATGCCATTTACCAATATGCTTGACTGCAACAGCATTTTTCTCAAAACAATACAAACTGAAAACCACAAAAAGAAGTGAATTCAGTCATCCAATAGATAGATGCACTAAAGTATGTACATGATTTGATCTGAATAGTCAGAGAAAAAAAAGTTAAGTCTGATATTGCATTGTTATATTTTAAAATCAAAATGCTGAGTTGTATTCATAAACCATATAAAATGACAAGGAAAATAAAATGTAGTTTTTTTATTATTACATACACCATTTGTTTTTATTCCCTGTCCCTTTTTAACCTTCTTAAAAGTGTTGTAGTTTTACAGTGTGAATGACATTTAAAATGCATCATGATCAATGAGCAGGAATCAGTTTGAGTATGTGATACGGACATATAGATGATCACCTGTATCAAATGCCATATCAGCCATTCAATTTGTATATAATAAAAAACAATTACAGAATGAATGTTCATAAAATCTGCCTTCAATAAAATGGTGAAGGCAATTTGTTCATATTTCTATTCTAAAGAGAGTTTGCATACTTGTTCGTATTTCTATTGTAATGAGTCTTTGCAGACTTCTTCATATTTCTATCCCAGTATCTGTAAATATGTTTTATATTTTATCCTAAAGAGAGCTTGCAGACTTCTTTGTGTATCCATCCCAAAGAGACTTTACAGACTTCTTCATAAGAACTATGGGTGTTTGCAGACTTGTTCATATTTCTCTCCAAAGTTGTTGTTGTTGGGCTTAATGCCATTTTTCAGCACACGATAGGCTATTCATGGCGGCCAGTATTAATGGTGGAGGAAGAAACCGGGAAATCACCGGAAAGAACCACCGACCCACAAGAAGCTACTGGCAAGTCTCTCCAAAGAGAGTTTATGCAAAAAAATTTTAATACTGGCAAAAATGTGCAGTAAACATTCTTATTGCCATCAATATGCTGTATAGATGAGTTAGAGGAATATAATGGTTCATAAATGTATAGTGAAAATAAAAATTCAGATATTCTTTGCCAATCATCAGGACCATCAAAACTTAGAAATTGTTTCAAAATCAGTGCCTTAAGCAAAAAGTTCTCAAACTTTGCTATTTGAACATCAGTTATCTTTTTGATCAGATGCACCAAAAGATTAACTTGGTTTCAATCCTATCTTGAAGTCAGACATCGCATTTTTTTTAAAATGCACTTTCAGATAAGAAAATTACAAAGGAATGGATCTATTCTAGGACCATTACTCTCTCTGCTGTATATTAGTGATTTACCATTTTCATTTAGCTATTTACCACCATCTTATCTGATATCTATTAAAACAAAATTTAGACTTTTTATGATATGTTTAAGACAAAAGCCATTAGTATGAATGGATTTTGTTTTTCCACTCCCTGCAAATGTGAATGATGACTGTATTACTGCATTGATAAAAAGAAGTTGTTACAGTTTACAATGGTTTTGTGTCAGACACTCTTTACACATTTAGCTGTACATCTAGTGCTTCAAATTGTTTATTTTGTCAAACAATGGTTTGATATGAAGAGATTTTTATTTTCATTAATGCTTTTCTTTTGCGGATTATTGCAAAGAACCTTGTTGTAGTTGGAGTATGGATACTCTAGCAACATAGAGATGGAGTATGGATACTCTGTGTGTATTTCAGCATTATCATAGAGATGGAGTATGGATACTCTAGCAACCTAGAGATGGAGTATGGATAATCTGTGTGTATTTCAGCATTATCACAGAAATGGAGTGTGGGTACTCTAGCAACCTAGAGATGGAGTATGGATAATCTGTGGGTATTTCAGCATTATCATAGAGATGGAGTATGGATACTCTAGCAACCTAGAGATGGAGTATGGATACTCTGTGTGTATTTCAGCATTATCATAGAGATGGAGTGTGGGTACTCTAGCAACCTAGAGATGGAGTATGGATACTCTAGCAACCTAGAGATGGAGTATGGATAATCTGTGTGTATTTCAGCATTATCACAGAAATGGAGTGTGGGTACTCTAGCAACCTAGAGATGGAGTATGGATACTCTGTGTGTATTTCAGCTTTATCATAGAGATGGAGTGTGGATACTCTAGCAACCTAGAGATGGAGTATGGATACTCTGTATTTCAGCATTATCATAGAGATGGAGTGTGGGTACTCTAGCAACCTAGAGATGGATTATGGATACTCTTTGTGTATTTCAGCATTATCACAGAGATGGAGTGTGTGTACTCTAGCAACCTAGAGATGGAGTATGGTTAATCTTTGGTTATTTCAGTGTTATCATAGAGATGAAGTGTGGGTACTCTAGCAACCTAGAAATTGAGTATGGATAATCTGTGGGTATTTCAGCGTTATCATAGAGATGGAGTGTGGGTACTCTAGCAATCTAGAGATGGAGTATGGATACTCTCTGGGTATTTCAGCATTATCTCAGAGATGGAGTGTGGGTACTCTAGCAACATCATAGAGTTGGAGAACAGAAATGCAAATCCTATGTCCCTCACGTTTTGCTAAAAGGCAAGAAAAATAACTTGTGTAGTGTTTACAGATCACCAATTGTTACAGAAATGTAGTTCTTATATATCCTTATTTTTTCATTGGTAGTTTATTGAAGAAAAAAGACATAAATTATAACTATTACATTATAGGGTACAGACTACTAATTCTATTCTCAGATCACTTCATAATCATGCTGGATCAAATTAGTATACTTTATAATAAGACAGCCAAAACATGTTTATATCCTATCAACATTCAATCTGAGTAGAAATGTGATGAAAATAGTATGTTCCATGGCATGTATTTGAGATATGATACCACCACACATAGACTGGTTCAATATTCATAAATTTGTTGCCTGTGACCTAACATAAAATTTTACTTTGATGATAATTATTCTTAGACATTCTCCTTTCAATCCTCTTGCAAAAGCACTGTAGTCTTGCAATAACTAATTTGAAGATAACAAAGAATTTATTTAAAGGTCACCGGCCACCTTTATTGTACAAACGTGTGATATTATTATAGTCATAAATAAAACACATTTGTTATGTATGCACACCATAAAATAGATTAATTAGACTTAAAAATGCACTTTTGTAAGTGAAAATTTTTTGGAGCAATCTCCGTAAACAACCGGTAGTTTCTGCGCACCAAACACGGATATGATGTACATTTATCCCTTCTATTCAACCTAGCCATTCAAATGTTTAATTTTCTGACATAAATGTCTATGTTATATATCTTACGATTGTACTTTTGTACAGCAAATATGATGCACTGTTGCATATGGATGTAACCAAAAGAGTGATGATAGGAAAAGTATTCTTTCTTTTTCTGAAAGACCCTGTTTACCAGAAAAAAGTTAGTTCAAGCTGTGTGATAGAATAGGGTGAGAGGATGGGAAAAACTTGTATCATTAATGCCGTGTTACAGTCAATTTGGCCTAAGACATTCAGCCGAACTCTAAACAACTTTTTGGCTGAACTTAACAATAGTTTGAATTTGAACAATTTCTTTTTCATAAAACAACAAGTAGATACTATGTAAGATACATTTAAGAAATAGGTTTTAGAAGTAAAAAAAAAAACTAAATTTAAACAAAATTGATATTCTTTCAAAGAAAATGATCATACTTTGCAATGTGCATACATATGAGAGAAAACACAATCAGACATATCTTGCTTGTTCTAATTAATATATTTATAAACATTTCTTTTGCTAAATAATGTATGCATCTGCACAAAAACATTCTCTATTCAAGTCTTCTGGTTAATTTATCAATATTCATTTGTTAAACAATAAAACTTACCAGATAATATTCTACAGAATATGTATACATTTTTCTAATCGTAGTGTACATGAGATATTAAAACAAATATATTTAATTTTAGGTTTCACGTTGTAACACTGATGCATATAATACACACTCAGTTACAAAAGAGGAGAGAGAGAATAAAAAGCATTTTGTCAATGCCGCTGCAATATGACCACATCTTGATATCCAAAAACTTGCTATTAAAAAGGAAGGCTACATTTTAGTTAGTAAGGTATCTAACTTAGGACAAGATCCTCTTTTATGAATTGACAGAATGTGGACAAACTTATAACCAATTAATATATATATATATATATAACATTAAGTGCAAACAAATAAAATAGTTTTTTTATGCAGTTCCACTAAAATGACACTCACAAAAAAAATCATAGAAAAGTTATTATGGGGATTACAGGCTACTGTACAGAATCTACATACTATTCAAGTTCCATCCATTTTATATATAAAATTTTCCAAAACTTACAGAAAACAGTTATTTTTGAAGTCATATTGTCTCTGTTAAAGTTAATATCCTTCCATGTACAACATCCTGATTCTGTTGACTTCATAATCCACTGTGAGTTTTGCTGACCACAGTAGTTAAATTTAACTATTCCATAGATGTAACTTTGGATAGCACTAAAAGTGATTTAAACTGAATCTTGAGTGCATTTATGCTGTACACATTACCATACCCCTGTCAAAATATCAATCATCAATTTATGGGCTTATAATTAGAGTCAAAGCCCCTACATTAATACTATTTGGATTGCATATGCCATCTTTTATCAGTGAATGTGGGCATCATTTGCATTTTAAGTTTATCAAGGTTATACTGTGTAAAATTGTTGATGGAACTATTAATCAATTAAGAGACAAAAGAAGTGAAAACTAAGAATACTATGTGCAATCACTTTCCTGGACACTGCTAAATGAATAAGTTCATATAGTATGGTTTGGACTGGTCTTTTGTGTGGTATGGTATGGTGTGGTGTGGTATGGTATGGTATGGTATAGTATGGTAAACAGGTAGTGCACAAGTAAATGCTGAGGTTACAGGGTCCACAAATACCTGTTTGCTTAACAGAACACAGAAATTTACTTCATTAAAAAAACAACAATAAAACCACCTTTTTAACACAAATTCTTTTCCAAGTTCATGAAAAAAATTTGGGAACCATGTATGTGTATATATATATATATATATATATATATATATATATATATATATATATATATATATATATATATATATATATATATATATATATACAGTTAACAATGGATACCTTGTTTCAGAGAACCATCAAATAGTCACAAATGTATTTGCCCTGCATGCAATGTTCTTTACTGTCATAAATATGATCTGACACAAAGCTCTGTACAGTCATAAATATGATCAGACACAAAGCTCTGTACAGTCATAAATATGATCAGACACAAAGCTCTGTACAGTCATAAATATGATCAGACACAAAGCTCTGTACAGTCATAAATATGATCAGACACAAAGCTCTGTACAGTCATAAATATGATCTGACACAAAGCTCTGTACAGTCATAAATATGATCAGACACAAAGCTCTGTACAGTCATAAATATGATCAGACACAAAGCTCTGTACAGTCATAAAGATAATCAGATACAACATTCAGTGCTGTCATAAATATCAGATACAAAGCTTAGTACTGTCATAAATATACTCAAATATAAAACTCTGTGCAGTCAAAAACAGCAAGATAATGTAGCATCTGGATCCGATAAAAAAGGTTTTAAACATTTTGTGGAAATAGAGGCAGGGTACCAATTTAAAGAACCTTTAGCCCTCAAAACAGTTATTTTACATTTAGGATTTCAGTACAGTAACTTGAAGGATGGACATTGGATCTCACAAAACAGAACTTGATGAGTTATACATGATTCAGTATCCAGCTATTTTTAAATGAGACAAACACCCAGATCAAGTTACTAAACTGGTGTTTACTATATACCCCTAACAATTATTTCCATACAAAAAGATGCTTTATCTTGTTATTTCTATTTTGTTCCATCCATATCCTCTCAATGTACACAAAGCTCAAATACAACATAACTGTTACACATGCAACTGTTGAATGCAAGGTAGATAACTATGTAGCAGTTATGCTTCTGAAACATGGTTTCAGATAAGACTTAGGGGAAAAGTAGCCTTTATCTAGAGTCCTCTAATGATGGGTACATAATTTATGTAATGACTGGTACATAATTTATGTAATGACGTGTACATAATTTGGTAATGACGGGTACATAATTTATGTAATGACAGATACATAATTTGTGTAATGGTGGGTACATAATTTTTGCAATGACGGGTACATAATTTTTGTAATGGTGGGTATATAATTTATGTAATGATGGGTATACAATTTATGTAATGATGGGTACGTAATTTGTGATTTGGGTAATGATGGGTGTATAATTTATGCAATGATGGGTATACAATTTATGTAATGATAGCTATATAATTTAGATATTGATGGGCACAATTTATGTAATCATGGGTGCATAATTTATGTAATAATGGGTATCCAATTATAAGTAATCATGGGTATTTCATTTGTGTAATAATTTATGTAATGATGAGTATATAATTTGTCATGATGATGGGTACATAATTTATGTGATGATGGGTACATAATTTATGTGATGATGGGTACATAATTTATGTGATGATGGGTACATAATTTATGTGATGATGGGTACATAATTTATGTGATGATGGGTACGTAATTTATGTGATGATGGGTACATAATTTATGTGATGATGGGTACATAATTTATGTGATGATGGGTACATAATTTATGTGATGATGGGTACATAATTTATGTGATGATGGGTACATAATTTATGTAATGATAATGCATATATAATTTTGCAATGATTATGGGTATATAATGATGGGTATATAATTTATGGAATGATGGGTATATAGTTTATGTAATGATGTGTACATCATTTAAGCAATGATATTTATAAAACAAATAATTAACAGCAATTTTCCAAACTGATATTTTCCAAAACAAAAATGTATCATAGAATTGCCTATTTGTCTATTTCATACCCTTTTTTAAATATACAAATCCAGTTATCAAAATAATAATTATTTAAAGTTATCCTAACTGTTTGTACATATCACTTTGTATTTTTAGAAATATCCATTAAATTATTGGATGTAAAAATTACAACTAAGGTTTACGTATGAATAAAGATCAAAAATGTACTGCCATTTTGTTTTTACAAAAATTAAAAATTAATTTTTGGTGAGAAAATACAATGATTGATGCACAAGCTCTCTTATTGTCATTACAATATCTACTGGTGTTTATTAATAAATGGACAAAGGATTTCACAGATTATATCTTTAAATGTTATCATTAATTCTTAGTCCATCACTGTAACAAAACACTGTCTATTTTATAATGAGTTCAGAAGCCCTTTGATGTTTTCTTATCCAACAAAAATGACATCTCAGTACATACTAAAGTGAAGACCAAAGACAACTGGTCAACTAGTCTTACTGTTGCATGATAGTCATACAAATAAAAAAGATATAGAAACTTTGTCATTTTTTTATTGTAAATTTGAAAGTCTTGGACTCCATTAAATTGATTCAAATATATACATATACTATCTGTACTGTTTTGCCTGGATATAGTTAACATTTTATTTCAAATCTATTCTCTGATATACCCCTCAATCTAGTTTCTACTGGAATAACCAAAGTGCTAAGCATATTTAACTACAGTGTAAATAACTGCATAGCCATGTAGTTGTTGTGACAATGTACATCATAATTAAAACAAAAATGAATTGCTGATTTAGTGATGTTTATTGATAATAGAATATAGTATACATGAGGATTATCACAATTATCAGGTAACTAAATATAGTCATCTCTTTGCAAAAGCTACAAATAAACACCGCCCTGAATAAATAGTCTTGTACACTGACAACATTTTGTTTTATCTCTCTCTTCACAAACACACATACTAATGCGCATTACGAAAACATGATTTCAAGTTCTTTATTTTTAATTGCAATTTGATAATGATATTTTGTTAATGTAAAAATGCAATTTGCATTTAATTTCTTAACAATGTAGATTCATATTGTTGTGTATTATTTACCAATAAATAATACCCATACTAATACATGTTCAAACCATCTTAATCATTTTGCCAACATTACACAACAGCTATGCTCCTAATGTAGATGAGTTTGCACACTGAAACATAATCCTCTCTCATTCACTAATGTACTTTTATTTTCATTATAATTAAATTCTTGAGTTGAAAGCAAAATGAGACAGAAAATAATGTTTACTTTGTATGTTTGTACTGTTAGGTTGTTGAGTAGTGTGTTCCATAGAACATATTCAGGTATGATCCCTTTATTTTTCATATACGGTCAGTACCACAAAATTATCATTTATTTTGCATGCAATTTTTCATACACTGAAATTAATAATTGCTTGTGCACGAAACATTACATGAAATACATGAAATACGGTGTATTGCTAAAGATGCTTAAGGTCAATTTGACACCTTATGGACTCTATTTGTTGTTTTTTTAGCCGGAACACTTACATGATCTCTCCAATCATTCTAAGCAATCTGGGAAACAATCAATTATCCAGACAAAAATTGCCATTTAAAAACCAAACAACTATTATTCAGACAGTCACAAAGACTTAAAGATAACAGACATTTTACTGTACCAAGAATGAGGAATTACACAATGAGATACTAGATTGTCATGTTTGTATCTGCTGGTCAAAAATCCTCAGTAATTACAAAGCATTATATTGCATCATCTAATATAACATGGAATATTTAAAATATATTAAAAGACCTGAGATTTACTTTAAGAAATTAAGCAATTAATACTTAACAGCAAAATTCCTACATTTATCAGAAATGTGAATAAATATGTGAACTATGAGATCAACTCCTTATGTTGCGGAAATCTTTTGAATTTCAACAAAAAATTTGTAATAATTATATAAAAATTAAAAATAACACCATATCCATTACAAAATGTTTCTTTGTAACATATAAGGTAAAACATCTGACAACACTAAACACTAATTGTCTACATTGAGCAGTTCGGGTTCAAATGTCAGTCTTCACTGGTTGTCTGGCAGTTTCAGGGATAGGAACTCATTTTTACGTGAAAGAAATTCATTGTACTTCATAATTCCATACCTACAGAAAGAAAATCATCATGCATTAATCATCTGTCATGCTAGTGTAATCTAACATACTATAATTCTCTCATCATATAATAACAACCTGTGGTACTTATTATAAATCAATGTATTAACAATTTGTAAAACTACTACAAATCTATGATTATTTATTAACAATATGAAATACAAATATAAATCTAATATGTATTACTAACTTGATTGTTAATATATCATGTATCAATAATTTTCATACAACTGTGAAATGTCGTTGGGGGGATGTAAAACGTAAAACAAATGATGTAATACCATCTGTTGTATTGCATAGCTTGTAGTTTTCTGGGTGGAAAATGCCCGGATTAACCAGTTGCTTTTGCACAGCTGGTATTGTTTTTGCGGGAAAAATAACCCATCTGGATGACAAAAATTTGTCCTCCCATTAGAATATACCAGAAGATCCTAGAACATGACTTCACCCCAGATCCAACAAGCAAATAAACACTGTCCATGCACACTGTCCTCCACTCTTTTAGGATGTAGCCTAAACTAATTCGACATCAGTGTAGAGTAGTAGGAGGGAATCTAGCAATTGCAACATTTAAGTATTACAATATATAAACTGGTTCTCTTCCCCATCCCCAAACCATACATTTTAACTTCAGTAATCTCTTGCTACTGCATAGTTGAATTTGTTTGCTTGGTGGGAGGCTGATGATCCCACAGCTGGCCTGTTGAGTAAAAAACTACAACCATATAATAAAAAATGGTCCACTTTTTGAGCAAATGGACCCATCACATCATCACATCCTCCAGAGACTAATGACAGGCTGATGAGGTAGCAATGGCTCAAGCCTCATGAGTTTAATTTCAAGAATGAAAGGTCACTCTCAGGATGGGACTAATAAGCTCTCCTTTTAGGAAATGCTATTCACTTCAAATAGCGGATGCTGACAGATCAACTGAACCCTTAAGGGAGAGGAAACGACAGAAGCTGACGACTAAAAGCAAAGAGTTCTAACCGCAACCCCACCCCCTGTGCAGTTACAACTGAGACTGTGGATCACAATCTGAATTGGATTAACTGATAGAAGACATTTGCAAAAGCCTGGGGCATCCAGCAAGGGTCACAATTCTAGACATGAAGAGAAGGGGCATATGTGTCTCCATCTCTCTTGAAATACACTACCACTCATGTACAGTCAGGAGTCTGTCATGCAGTGAACTCTTATTTTATTGATGCACCCCCGAAGAACTAAAGGATAACCCTCATTTCCATATTGTTAATGCAGAGGATAAATTCTTCTTGGAACATGAACTCTGAAGAATCAGTCCTTCCAGCTCCAGATGAGGGCCACATCCTGAATCTGACATTTCTGAAAACTGACAGGAGTGGGGTTCAAATGCATGAATAGGGGTTCCAGTCAGAAACCAGTTCAGTTTGTCCACCAAACAGATGACAAGAAATTGGAACAATTAGTGGGTCCCTGTACAGTTTCCAGTTTGGCAAAAGGAGAAAATGGAGAGGGCAAAATGCAGTTTGCCTGTGGGGAACGATGTCCAAGGTGAAATACAAGAATAACAGCAGAAAAAAAAACATGAACTGACAATGTGGTCATTGTCCTCAGAGCCTCAAACAAGGAGAGAATCTTAACTACCCAGCCCAAAGGAACACAGACTAATCCTGTTTGTGCAGAAATTAATCCACACAAAGATGAAATCCTGAATGAAGTAGGCTTCAATTTCTCTAGGTTGAGAGAAGACCCAGCCTGGTCAATATGGATCAAAGGTCAGATAGATCAAGTATGTGGAACTTTACGGGGCCGTTGTGGATAAAAAGACTTGATGGAGGGTAAGAGGAACCTGAATCTGTAACTCCTGACATGCAATTAACAGAATTTCCCTAGCAGAAGGCGCTATGAGGAAAGTTACTCTCTACCCACCTGGAGCATTTGGGAAAAAATGGCCCATTGACTTCCTCCTTTTTGGACTTAAAACCACAAAATGAAGATCTGGTCCACAGCCTGCAGCATCGACCTCTCAACCAAAAGGCAATGATCCTGATGGCCTTCGTTGCATGCAAGGAAATGACCAATGCTGTACAAGGCCTCACATCCCAAAGGAATTTAAAGGCATTAAAAGAAAATTGGGAATACCTGAAACAGAATTGCCTCCCTATCATAGTGATGTGATGTGATTAACATAAGTTTAACAATTTTTCAGTCATATCGCTACAATATCTGCAGTGTGGCTGTTTATAGTTATGTCTATCACTGGTGCATCATGCTGCAGACACATAGCATGATGTCCCATCCAGTCACATTATCCTGACACCAGGCCGATCATTCCTAACACTATTCTCTTAATGCAGAGCGTCAAGCGAGGCAGCTGTTGATACCATTAAGTCTTTGGTATGACTCGACCGGGGAACGAACCCACAACCTCCTGCATCTGAAGCAGATGCTCTAACCACTAGGCCACCGGAGTGGTCTCTAGCATAGTATCTGAGCAGTTTTTGAATCTCCAATCTGTAGTATACACAACCAGATCCTAATCCCCATACTTAAGGAGCACAATGACTGGTATCCAGTCAATGACTTATGTCCAGTCCTTAAAGACCTATCAGACAATTCAGATCTGTGGGAAGACCCTTCTACAGATCTGTTAGACTCATATCCAAGTTCTCACTTTATCAAGTATCTTGTTTCTGTCATTTACAATGGAACCCATAGACATAAGGTGCTGTTCCCTCCTTGGTGGTAGTAAGGGGTGCAAATCATTTTCAACCTGCACCAAGATGTGGGGGAGAGGGTGCTGCACCTGAATGAGGGGAGGGTGCAGTTTGCTCCGTCTTAGTGGAAAAGAGAGGGTGATGCTCCTCCCTCACAGGAGGGCCAAACCAACTCTCTGCTCTCGTGGATTGGGGAGGGTGATGCTCCTCCCTAATGGGAGAGCAAGACTCACTCTCCACCCATTTACAACTTCAATTGGGATGGGGCCCACAAACCTCATGTCTCCAAAGAGAATACAGTAATCCTTTCTTGACTCAGAAAAGCAAAACTCCAATTTAATTCAGAGAGAGACAAAGAAGGAACTATCTTTGATTAAGTTCAGTGAGGCCCCAAACATCACCTGACCAGAGATAGGTAAGTGGGTGGTACACACTCCTGTGCCCTGCCTAACCATTGCTGAAAGAGAATGCTGTAAAGAAGAACTGCATTTTCCAGAATCTTCTGATTGCATAAAGTGTCTGTAATACTACTGCAAGTCTACAATCATGTAATAGAAATCTGTCATACAACTGTAAATCAATTATAATGCATCAACAAACTGCATAAAAGCTCATCATTCACAGTTTTATTTTTCAACACGATTTTTTAAAAAATTTCCTAAACATATAATTTAGGGGGACTTTCTGTGGGCTGAGTGGTCTAAAGTACTCACTATAGTGATCACTGCCATCTCACCTTTGTCCATATGGTTTCAGTTTATGGACTCTGGCCATGGTGGGCATGTGAGAAAGCTTGTTAGTAGTTCCTGTAGGCCAGTCTAGTTACTGGTGGTTTCCCTGGATCTTCCATCACCCACTAAACTGGCCACTGTGCATGTACTGAAACAAGGCATTTAAATAAAAAAACAACAACAACAACAGTAACAACATCATATAAAACTGACATAAAGATGATTTTTCCTTTGATTTCTGGATTACTGACCTTCTGTTTTTCCAAGGGTGGGTCTTCATGTGTAGACCTGTTCAAATATCAATCACTCCCACCCATCTACCATGGAGATGCACAACATGTGCTTTAGAGTTGTGGCTATGAGTTTATAAGCTTTAAAATCGTGGCACTTCAAAGTGAAGCAAGCATGAAGGATTTTAACTGTCCTCCTGAGCTGAGTAGAGAAATGAAAAATCATCTCAGTTTCACTGTATTTAAATATCAAAATTAGTCTAGTTTTAGCTATCTTACTAATAAACAGAAATGTACACCTTCTATGGTGGAGAGATGTAATATTGGGCAAACATAGGTGAATATAAATAGATGACATACCCTAGAAAATCAAAGTCAATCTTGGAATATTTGGCCTGGATGATTGCCCATGTGGCCCAGAAGAAATGGGCTGCCTGCAAAATACATAAAAAACATATTAATAAACTCTTATGCCTGTTGTTGTTATTATTATTATAATTTTAAATTATTAATAACTATAACAGTGTGATTATGATATCCTTATTCTCTCTCTCCTTTTGTAACTTATCTCCACACGATTCTAAAAATGCATCCTTTCCTGTTTATCTCCTTTTTATCTTCTTACACTAAGAACTTGAATTTTCTCTTTTATCTTCTTTCCTAAGCTGTGACCTAATAAGAACTATTTCTTTCCCCAACCATCATACATTCCATGGACATTGTTTCCTTTTCCACAGACCCTCTTTCCTTCTTTAAGACAATAAGATCACATCAAAAGATATGAAACTTTATTCATATTCCACAGAAAAGCCACACAAAAAATTTAAGTCATAGGGGAGGTTTAATGCCATTTTCACCATATGAAGTTGTTTCCAGCTAAAAGTTCAACACCAATAAATTGAAACTTCTACAAATTAATATAGGTTTGTAATCCAAGAGACAATTTGCTTTGTTACACCTCTATATATATATATATATATATATATATATATATATATATATATATATATATATATATACATATACACACTAACACACACACATATATGACTCACAAATTATGTTGCAAAAATTACACAGTACCAATATCAATAAGAAAGTACTCAACTGCATTATCTGAAATAAGAAATATTCAACAGTTTGTATATTTTAATAATTCTGAGTAACTAACACTCAAATTGGCTCATAATAAATATTTATTGCTGAATCAAAACAATTACTTCATTTTTTTTAATGAATCCAGGAAATAACTTTATTCACTCAATTATAAGTTATAGTCATCTTTATGTATCATAAGAAAAGATATCACAAAGACTGCACTTATGGAATTGATGATGAAGTCATTGAAACAAAAACATTATCTCAAAAAATGGTCCTCTATACCTATTTTCCTAGCATACCATCTCAAAATAAACTTTGATTTCAAAAGAAATATTGTATGATTCACCTATGAATGTTTGAAAAAATCGCAGAGTAGCAAGAAGTATTCTGATTATAAACATAAAAAATCAGATTAAACAAATTTGCCAGGGTGGATGCAAATTAGTACTGCTCACTGCTAGGCATTGGGCCTCACAGGATGAAACTAACCACATTTTTTCCCTAAATAATAACTGTTATCCGATCCTAAAAATGAAGAAAAACTAGGGACTACATTATCACCTCATATTGCCTAAACATGGTTAAATCTGCTCACTTTAGCAGAAATAAAATGTCATTTAAAATAATTTCCTGTATCAGCATCTTATCTCTTTCTCAGTATTCAGGTAAGAATTGAAAATGGAGGAGGTACCAGAAGGAGGCCTGTGTCCAATGATGTCATCAAAATTGAATACACAAGTTGATCTCATGAAATCAAAGCAACTAATTCTGAAGATTTTATGCATCTGACAAGTGGAAATGAGAATCAAAAGGAGCAGATGTTTTTATGCCACTGTTAGCAATGAACGTGATTTGAATTTCTTTGACTTGTAGTTTGTCTATGAATAGCTGACAATCATGAATACCTACCCATTTTGTGAGTAGTCATTTAAAGTTCATGTTGAACATAACACATAAAAATATCAAAGTTTGTGTGTAATGTAATGATTTTTTTTTACAATATATCACAGACCTGTCATCACATTAGTAACATTGATTGACAAGTCAAAGATCTGAAATTTCTTCCATGTTGACCTTGATCTCCGAAGATGGGAATGACTGTTGTGAATGATGTACTATTTTATTATGATGTATTATTTATTATATGCTCATTTTTTTTTCTCCATTAAAAGTACATTGTCAGAATTGTTCAATATTCCCCGATATTGAACACCTTCATATTGCACTCCTTGCGCTTGAAGCATGTGAGCACGCGGTACACTATGAAGTTAAAAGGTTGGTGGGAGGAGCTATATGCGCATGAATACTATTATTGTGTATTGAAGGAATCTAAGATTGTGAACTTTTATTTTATTATTAAATATATTTGGTTGTGAATTTTATTATTAAGCCTTTGGTAATGAAACAAAAATTAGCATATAATAAAAAAGGTACTGCATTTGAATGATAAAATATAAACTCATTTTTTCCAGATGGATATACTGAACTCCCAAGGTCGTACAGTATAGCCATCCAAAAACTCATCGATTTTTTCCCTTACAAATTTACAAATGCAGTAACCTATAAATCCCAGTAATGTTTCACTGAAATATCTCCTATAGTTCAAAAGTTACATCTGAGACTAAAAAACAGGTCATAGTTAACTGCTCTCACAACTAGTATTATGACACTAACTCCATCCACTTCAATGGTCAGTACTGCATTAAAAGAAAATCCCAAATTAAAACTAAAACATTTTTTACACTGATCACATGTCCTACTTTATTTACAGCCAAATTTACTGATATACACAAGCTTCAGGCTATTTGTCAGGATATGATGCTGTGGCAGTCTAGAACTTCCTCAATCAGGCAATGGTAAATTTGGTGTCAAAACAGTTCAGGCTTCTTGCCTGCTGGTTAATATTGGTGACTAAAATTGTTGCACTAAAGTTCGTCTTATTTTTCCTTACAACAGGAAATAATTTTTCAATGTCACTGTTGCTGATCTCTAACAAAGAAAGACGGGTTGTTTTCAACAATACAGCTGATAAACAATGCTTCAGCATTGGTAGCAGGACTTGAGTAGGTGGCTTAAAGTACTCCAAAACTAAAATCTGCTGGGCGTGCTATATACCAATGTGCTTTTTCAAACTGTTCTGCCACATGCCAACTGGGGCTCGTATCATTGCTTACAAATAATGTCATACCTGTTCTACATAATACTATTACTACATAGTACATGTATCACAGATAAATTATAAGCAAAAATACCAGCCCTTGTACACATTCCTAAGTGTAAAATTTGCAGCAATACTGTCAGAAAGCATAATCTACATCAATGTTTCATAGCTGAATGCTAGGCCAAATTTTTGTGTACTCCAATCTATACTTCACTTTTTCTGGAATACAAATCTATTTCCTTGGAGGTGAACACATTTAACTGCAGTATTGCTTAATTAAATGGTATTAATCGAGAAGATGAAACCTCAAATAGTTAATGATTAGTGGTGTCTGCACATGTGCAGAAAGCTGTGAACTCAAGCAAATTATAATATTTACTCTTTCAGTCTCAAAACTTCCAACACTCACAAAAACGTTTCCCAACCTCTATGCGCTTCTCACATCATCCCTGTCATCATACCCAAAGTTAAAATTTTTGGCATACTGTGTGCAAAAAGCGTGAAGTATATCAGTATTTGATGGCTGAATGCATGGCCAAATTTTGGTATATTCCAAACAAAACTTCACTTTTCATGCAGTACATTTCTTTTTCCTTGGTGGTAAAGACATTTTCAAGAGGCAATGCAGAACAGTAATTTAAATCAGTGTTGGCAAGTGGAAAGAATTTCAAGCTAGGCCCCCGTTTCTTTTAAAAACATTTATATAACTACTACTATCTATAATGATAAAAATACGCTAAAATGCGTGCAAGCAGGCCAACTGTACAAATCAGCTACAGTTCTTCTAATGTCACCACTAGCAGTACCAGACTATTTCAGCAACTACCATTATCAAGACTAGCACTTAACAGGAAAATTTAAAGTAAATTAGAATTGGGGAATTCGTGACTTTTGTGCATGTGGAGCGAATCCGTGAATCACTTTAGAAAGTTGTGAAATTCACGCCATGATCATGAGGGTTGTCAGCTATGTACTATTATCTAGCGATGATGTCTGAGTGAGTGTTATCCAAACCTATCAAAATTGTCTGAATTTATTTTCCAGGCAAGAAAATGTCATTGGATGGATAAATGGACAGTGGAAGTAAATACAGGCATCAGAAGTGCTGTGCCAGGTCCATTCAACTTTGGACTGCTGCATATTAAGTCATATTTATCCCTGTAATTGTCACCTAAGCTACATACAATACAAAACTAAAACTTGTATAGCATGCCTTTCCAAAGAGTCTGGCATATCTCTATTTCCATATATGCCAAAGATAGATAACATCTGCATTATTGTATAAGATTATCAATTCTTTTACAATCAAATTTCTGAGCATTTGTCATTTACTTTCCACAATCAAAGAATAAATTTATTGTGACTTACCAGTGCAAATTTGTTGACCTTGATATACATTTCTTCTACATCTCTGTCTGTGACCAATGACCCTGGACGACCGTTAATCTCTTCCCAGCATACCAGGTAATGTTGTATCCAGTCTAATTGATACTCCTTTCCTGGATACCTGGAAAAATCCACTTCATCCACACCTGCAAATCAGAAAATTGCAAAGTTAGAGCAATACCACAATCTGATGTTACTGTCCCCACTTCCATGACCTTCACCTTTGACCTTTTCACCCATGATGCACCAGGCATTTTCAAAATCCCATACTTAAGGCATATCCAAATTCTGATAATATATAACCAGTAATTATAATCTGGAAAAATATTCCTAAACTTTCAGGAATACACAATTTCTTTTCCTGAAAATTAACACGGCAGCTACGTATATATGAAATTTAATATAAAAGCTATCAAAGAAGATATAAAAAGGTTGTTACAAGAAAGAAAACTTAAAATTAATAAATTTGATACATTTGTTATTTCATTTTTGGATTTGCTGCTGCTTTAGTATTATCATTATTCTTCCATGATTCAATGGCTTCATTTCAAATTATTTATGAACAAAAATAGTTTTTTCATTACAAAAACTATATGATACAATTTTACCATCAACAGTATTTTATTCCACTCTACTAATTTATTGTTTGACAACAAGCTTAAGTACGACCTTGAAAATATGTAACACATAATTAAGGTCATTGCCAGTAATGTTGGATGATGAAGATTATTCTGATCAGGTATCCAAATAAGTCTTGAAGAGTGGTCATAAAAGTTATTTCTTGCTGCTAGGATATTTCTTCTTAATTCAGGCCAGAGCATCACATATTTTATTTCAAAGTCATTATATGCTAATGTAACACAAACAATGCAGTGTAAGGAATGATATAACACTGTGACACAAACAATGCAGTGTAAGGAATAATATAACACTGTGAAACAAATAATGCAGTGTAAGGAATGATATAATATTGTGACAAACAATGCAGTGTGAGGAAATGATTAACACAAACATTGCAGTGTAAGGGAATGATTAACATCATGACACAAACAATGCAGTGACAGATGAAACAACAACATAAGCAATGCAGTGTGAGGGAATGATGAAACAGTGACATGAACAATGCAGTGTGAGGGACTAATGAAAAATTGTAACACAATGTAGTGTGAGGGAATGATGAAACAGTGACATGAACAATGCAGTGTGAGGGACTAATGTAACAATGTGACACAATGTAGTGTGAGGGAATGATGAAACACTGACATGAATAATGCAGTGTGAGGGACTAATGTGACAATGTAACACAATGTAGTGTGAGGGAATGAGGAAACAGTGACATGAACAATGCAGTGTGAGGAACTGTTGTAACACTGATACAAATGCATTGTGAGGAACCAATGTACCAATGTGACAAAAACAATGCAGTGTGAGGAACTGTTGTAACACTGATACAAATAAATGCAGTGTGAGGAACCAATGTACCAATGTGACATGAACAATGCAGTGTGAGGAACTGTTGTAACACTGATACAAATAAATGCAGTGTGAGGAACCAATGTGACAAAAACAATGCAGTGTGAGGAACTGTTGTAACACTGATACAAATAAATGCAGTGTGAGGAACCAATGTACCAATGTGACATGAACAATGCAATGTGAGGAACTGTTGTAACATGATACAAATAAATGCAGTGTGAGGAACCAACCAATGTACCAATGTGACAAAAACAATGCAGTGTGAGGAACTGTTGTAACACTGATACAAATAAATGCAGTGTGAGGAACCAATGTACCAATGTGACATGAACAATGCAGTGTGAGGAACTGTTGTAACATGATACAAATAAATGCAGTGTGAGGAACCAATGTACCAATGTGACAAAAACAATGCAGTGTGAGGAACTGTTGTAACACTGATACAAATAAATGCAGTGTGAGGAACCAATGTACCAATGTGACAAAAACAATGCAGTGTGAGGAACTGTTGTAACACTGATACAAATAAATGCAGTGTGAAGAACCAATGTACCAATGTGACAAAAACAATGCAGTGTGAGGAACTGTTGTAACACTGATACAAATAAATGCAGTGAGGAACCAATGTACCAATGTGACAAAAACAATGCAGTGTGAGGAACTGTTGTAACACTGATACAAATAAATGCAGTGTGAGGTACCAATGTACCAATGTGACAAAAACAATGCAGTGTGAGGAACTGTTGTAACACTGATACAAATAAATGCAGTGTGAGGAACCAATGTGACAAAAACAATGCAGTGTGAGGAACTGTTGTAACATGATACAAATAAATGCAGTGTGAGGAACCAATGTACCAATGTGACAAAAACAATGCAGTGTGAGGAACTGTTGTAACACTGATACAAATAAATGCAGTGTGAGGAACCAATGTACCAATGTGACAAAAACAATGCAGTGTGAGGAACTGTTGTAACACTGATACAAATAAATGCAGTGTGAGGAACCAATGTGACATGAACAATGCAGTGTGAGGAACTGTTGTAACACTGATACAAATAAATGCAGTGTGAGGAACCAATGTACCAATGTGACAAAAACAATGCAGTGTGAGGAACTGTTGTAACACTGATACAAATAAATGCAGTGTGAGGAACCAATGTACCAATGTGACAAAAAAATGCAGTGTGAGGAACTGTTGTAACATGATACAAATAAATGCAGTGTGAGGAACCAATGTACCAATGTGACATGAACAATGCAGTGTGAGGAACTGTTGTATCACTGATACAAATAAATGCAGTGTGAGGAACCAATGTACCAATGTGACAAAAACAATGCAGTGTGAGGAACTGTTGTAACACTGATACAAATAAATGCAGTGTGAGGAACCAATGTACCAATGTGACAAAAACAATGCAGTGTGAGGAACTGTTGTAACACTGATACAAATAAATGCAGTGTGAGGAACCAATGTACCAATGTGACAAAAACAATGCAGTGTGAGGAACTGTTGTAACACTGATACAAATAAATGCAGTGTGAGGAACCAATGTACCAATGTGACAAAAACAATGCAGTGTGAGGAACTGTTGTAACACTGATACAAATAAATGCAGTGTGAGGAACCAATGTACCAATGTGACAAAAACAATGCAGTGTGAGGAACTGTTGTAACACTGATACAAATAAATGCAGTGTGAGGAACCAATGTACCAATGTGACAAAAACAATGCAGTGTGAGGAACTGTTGTAACACTGATACAAATAAATGCAGTGTGAGGAACCAATGTACCAATGTGACAAAAACAATGCAGTGTGAGGAACTGTTGTAACACTGATACAAATAAATGCAGTGTGAGGAACCAATGTACCAATGTGACAAAAACAATGCAGTGTGAGGAACTGTTGTAACACTGATACAAAAAAATGGAGTGTGAGGAACCAATGTACCAATGTGACAAAAACAATGCAGTGTGAGGAACTGTTGTAACATGATACAAATAAATGCAGTGTGAGGAACCAATGTACCAATGTGACAAAAACAATGCAGTGTGAGGAACTGTTGTAACATGATACAAATAAATGCAGTGTGAGTAACCAATGTACCAATGTGACATGAACAATGCAGTGTGAGGAACTGTTGTAACATGATACAAATAAATGCATTTTGAGGAACCAATGTACCAATGTGACAAAAACAATGCAGTGTGAGGAACTGTTGTAACACTGATACAAATAAATGCAGTGTGAGGAACCAATGTACCAATGTGACAAAAACAATGCAGTGTGAGGAACTGTTGTAACATGATACAAATAAATGCAGTGTGAGGAACCAATGTACCAATGTGACAAAAACAATGCAGTGTTAGGAACTTGTGTAATGTCTATATTACATACCCTGGGGCAATCATCCTTTCAGAGGGCTTTTCATAAGTCCAGGGGATAAGATTTCACATATCTTTTGTCTTGTGTTTTGAGGTTTTATAGTGTTCAAACAAATGAGAAAAAAAAAAGACCAAACACTGAAACTTTTGGTAAGGCATTATCAGTGAGAAATATATTTACTGTCCAGCAAAGAAATGATAAAGACACCTTTAAACTAAACTTAATTAACATCTTTAATGATTTTGTAACAAAGAAACACATGAAAACTTGACCCAGTAACCAATGAATTTTACCTCATTAAGGTGTTTCTTTAGATAAAGAAATGAAAGACATGCAAGGTAAAAACTAATAATAATACTTTATTAATGAATGGGGACTCATTTAGTCAAAAGATTTGTCTCCCCTGAGGCCATCTAAAAATAGAATCATAATAATCTGTATCATATGGAATATAATAGTAATTACTACTTATTTTTAGTTTTATAAATAGTAGATTCTACTGTTATATTGTAATCTATTCGTAATACATACATACTCATGACATCTCTTCTTAAATACTGAAATATTTTATGCAAATTTGACATACAGTGGAAGCTTGTTCAATAAAACTGTACCAGAATATTGGAAGCTTTTCTTAAACTGATCAATTCATGGATTTGGTATATAAGGTTACCATATGATGTTGATCTCAACTGGTAAAGAGTTGAAAAAGGCCGGAAAAAATCATGAAGATACTGCTAAGTGTAAGCATTTGTATACAAGAACAACAAGTGTGAAAATCAGTTTTTTAATATATTGTAAAAAAAGTTTGGTTCTTTAAACCAGTGGTCCCCAACCCGAGTTGCGGACCGGTACTGGGCCATGGATCAAATGGTACCGGGCCGCCAAAGGATTATTAAATTATTTCCATTTTATTTACTGTGGTGCATTTCTCTTGGGTTTGTGATACTTTCCATGGACAAGAGGTTAACCAAGTGCTGAGAGACTTCACATAAAGTTGCACCAATACCGTGCATGTGCCAAATATATTGATATTGAGGCGGATGTAGGTCACGTCTGGAACTCAGCGGCTGCTCTAAAATTTTCATGAATCTAACAAATTTATTAAAAAATAATTGGGTTTTCCTACCTTTTAATGTGTTCCAACAATCTTTTGGTCATATCACTGTCTATACTAGCTTATAAGTCCAACTGCAAACTGCACAGATCCAGATCTGCCATAACAGAATGCACAAGCTGATCTGGGTCTGTTTAGTTTGATAAGAGTAATCAGTAAAACAAAGAACAGAGACCTGGATCTGCAGGTTCATTATGCTATGGCAGATCAAGATCTTTGTTGTTTGCAATCTGACATGATTATATATGAATATATATGGTAGAATACCAGGCAATGCATTTTAACCTTTTAATTGTGCATTTATGGTATTGGTGTGGGGACTGAATATTTGCGGTTATATCAAAGCATCTGGATAATGATAAATGACTACCTGCATATTCACAGAAGTGGTTTGCAATATCATAGGGTTGGTAGTTGTACATGGCATACTCATGGTCTATGAATGTTATTTTATCTGAAAATATAAATGGATTTCTATATAACTGTGATATTTTTCAAACAACACTTTGCATAGTCTGAAGAAAAAAAAACCTGAATGAGAAAAAAGTCTGATTAATTAAAACTCCATAAATACATAAGCATCATATTCGAGGGCCATTACAGTTCAAAACCTCAAATGGGTTACTTTGACGTTAACTAAGGTCATTAAGTGCCGACTATGAGATACTGCTGAGATATGGCCACATATCAAATTTGTTTTAAAAGATCAATATTTACATGTTTACTTTTTGTGTTTGTTTTTTTAAAAATATATTTAGAAAAGCATATTGTAACATTTACTTTAATATCACAAGGTATTACAAATTCTATGCTGTTAGATTTAAAATTGAATTAAGGTTATAAGAACTCCATTTATTTTTGTAGCACACATATGCCCGCACAACAGACCTAAAAGTGAAGTAATTTTGGAAAATATGAAAAAATCACATCTGACAGTTATGAATTAGGGTAAAATCATCAGGGTTTGGGAGAAAACCAGATGAGAATACTGGCTGTGTAAAAGTCATGTCTCTTTCAGGCTGAGATAGTAATCACACATATCATAAGAAGATTAATCAAGCTGTACGAGTCTTTCAATGCTTTGTTTCAGCAGCACATTTGGAAGGTAAATTGGCTTCATCTATAAAAACTTAAAAGCTTTTCATACCAAAATATTATCTGTACAATTTGCTCAGATTCTACTGAGTAGATTTTTAAATTAAATCAAAGGATTTTCTATTTTTAGTAAAAGCACTTATGTCTGATGACAAACTGCATCATTTATATAAACATGAAAAAACTATCCATCCAATTTGGTCAATTTCTGCTGAGCAATTTCTGTGAAAAAATAGTTTGAAGTTTTGTCTACTTTTAGTAAGGGCAGCCATACATGATGGTAAATTGACATCATCTGTACAGATTTTAAATTTCTATATGCCAAGATGCTTTTTGTCAAATTTGATCAAATTCTGTTGAACATTTGAGAGGAAGTTTTTTCAACTTTTAGATATTGTGGCATATTTTACTGCAGTTCAGCATTATATGTATAAAACTGAATTGATGCTTTATGTCATGTTTGATCAAATTCTGTTTAGCATTTTTTTAGATGAAGTTATCTGAGATTTTTCTTCTATTTTTAGCAACTGAAGAAACATCTATCTAAAAGAAGATCTGCATAATGCTAATAAATTGAAAATATCATTTTTCCAGGATGCTTTCATTCCAATTTGGTTAAATTCTTTTGAGAAATTTCTTTGACAAGTCTTTGAAAGGTTTTAGTAGTTTTAGTAATGACAACTCTATTTGAGAGCAGTTCAACATTATTTCAAACAAATTGAATAGGCCTAGATAACAGAGCGCCATCTGTCTGGAAATGTGTCAGCTTCACAATAGTAATAGGTTAAATGTGAACTGAAACCTCACAGTGCATGTACAAAAAACCCTACCATATGATCTCTTAGCCCGTCAGGTAGTCTTCACTTTGGAAAATGAACCTCCCTTTTTTAAAATTCTTAACTTCATCTCTAGGTTGTTGACTCAACACAGAGCTGCATTAGCCCAAGGGCTGCTTCAGTTGTGGGGGTAGGGGAATGATAATGTTGCAGTATTGTAAAAGTAAATATAATTTCTAGAAGCCAGCTGCTAATGATAATCTTAATTCAAAACTAATTAACTGGTAATAAAAATAGAAAGGTAAAGCAAGACTACACAATGAAAAATCAATATTTAATACAATTATAGATCCCAGCTAACATGTCTGAAAGAGTTAGGGAACATATGTGTCTAACTCCATGAATAGAGTACACCTGAATGACTCTACATCAGCATTGAAACTGATAATCAGCTTATCGACTTTTACCTAAACAACTGAGGTCAAAGCTAAATTCATGCATAGAAACATATCAAAGATACAAGTTTTTATACTATACATACCAAATACATTACAAAATAAAAAACTTAGATATAAGTTTTTATATAATACATACCAAATGCATTACACAAAATAAACCAAAATAAAAAGAACATGGTTAAAATATATTCAAAACAAAATTTTAAATGACTTCCAAAACAAAATTATTAATAATCAAACTATTCAGTGCACTTACTTGTAAGAGAAACTGTTTATTCACTGGTAATTCTGCAGGGGTGGCACTATGGATCTGTTTGCCAAGTCCACCCAAAAGGTTCAGATCCATTTACATTTATTTCAGACAAAATGGGTGGGTCAATTCATAAATTTTTTGGGCCCATGGGAACAAGCAATTCTGAAATATGATTTGGTGGGCTAAAAATTACATCACATTCAACACTGGAAGTTGATGGTACTGGTTCAACTGACATAGACATGACTTCCAAAACAGAAGCATACCAGTCTAATTGGAAGATTTGTATTCCAAACACAGGCATACCATGGAAGTTTTGCATCCCAGACTGAAGCATAAAAGTCTTTCAAGATGTCTTGTATTTCAAACAACAAAAGCATACCAATCTAGCTAGATGTCTGTATCCCAAATAGAAGCAAATCTATCTCAATAGAGAATATAATACAAATAAAGATAATGAATCTGCCCAATATTTTATATTATAACAATCTGGATTGAAGAATTACAAGATGAATATCAGTCACCTATTTTTGATGTTAGCATCAAAGAGAGTTACAAAGCAAAAACATATTTGCACATCCAAAATGAGAAAAAGTACTATTTTCTTAATGTCTTATTGGTTATCATTTAATTTGAAGAGTTTTTTTAAAACTTATCAGTTATCATTTATTTAAATTTTAAGATCCATTACTCATTATTTTCCAGGCACTAGGATTTTACAAATCAACTGTTATTCAATGATAACAAGATTTTCAAGATGGCCCTTGCGGTGGCCATAATGAATGTAAGATCAGTGCCATTTTCATTCAAGACCAACTAGATATCATAAGTTAAAATCCCATATCAACTTGACCAGGCATTCAAGTAAAGTAGCCCATCAAGTCTTCCTAGACAGCTACCATGGAGGTCATAGTCAATATAACTATCCACAAAGGAAGAGTACTGATAAAATTTTCAATTAGAGGTATTGCCACCAATATTTTTGCATGGGGAAAAGATGTGTATATTTTCACAGAAATTTGACAACTACCCCAAAATTTATTGCACAGCATATCCTCCTCTATCACGAGACTTATAATTATAACTTTCCTTTAACTTTACATGGTAAAATATATACCCTACAATATTTTAGTGTACAAATTACATGTCCCCCTTCTCTTATCTAGAAATCTGCATTACAAGAACTTTCATGTAAATTTCAAACTCCGTACCTTTTTCTTTGCTGTAAATTATATTCTTGAGAAGAAGGTCATTATGGGAAAAAACAATCTCACAGTGTAAGGCCTCCAAATGACTTTTCAGTTCACAGAAGTCTTCTATAATTTTGTCCTTGCTTGGAAGTAACTCAACAAACCTAAAAGAGTTATGCAAAACATCTCAATAAAAATATGTAGAGGCAAAAATATCTGTGGTGCATTACCATTTTCAAGCCCAGATTTGGACAGGTTGAAATTTAGACTGAATAAATTCAAGCAATCATTGATATCTTCTATACATGTATTTAATAGTGTCTGTCCACACATAAGCACCTAGTGCAGACTTTGTACATTCTGAAAAAGCTTTCAATCAAAAGATTACAAATTTGCCATTAATTTCTATCAAAGGTTTCTCAGTTACTCTTACAGGCATTATCTAACAATCAGTTTTTTATTGTGATGTCTTTAACTTTTTGGTTCATTTTTCTTTTTATTTTTTGGTGTATGAATGCTAAAAGATACAAATAATGCCTTTCCTGATGTTTATTTATAAATGTTTGCTTATGTTTCACAAGAAAATAAATATCTCGGCAGAAATTATTTCAGTGTAAAATTAAGTTTTATTAAATGGATTGGCCACAAATCAGGCATATGATATAATTCTTGACCTACTAAGGACCCCCTGTGACCCTTATTTAAGATTGGGAATGTTTCAAAAATGATAGACAATAAAGTCATATGGTCTATTGTATATACTTTTTTATAAGTCATGTATTAAGTCCAAGTGCACACAGCACAGACCCAGATCTGCTGGTGCATTATTGAATAAACCTTGTATTCATTGAACAGATCCATTGTAAACCATTGCACAGTGAGCTGTAGGTCATGGTATTCATTGAGTAGATCCATTGTAAACCATTGCACAGTGAGCTGTAGGTCATGGTATTCATTGAGTAGATCCATTGTAAACCATTGCACAGTGAGCTGTAGGCCATGGTATTCATTGAATAGATCCATTGTAAACCATTGCACATTGAGCTATAGGTCATGGTATTCATTGAGTAGATCCATTGTAAACCATTGCACATTGAGCTGTAGGTCATGGTATTCATTGAACAGATCCATTGTAAACCATTGCACAGTGAGCTGTAGGTCATGGTATTCATTGAGTAGATCCTTTGTAAACCATTGCACATTGAGCTGTAGGCCATGGTTTTCATTGAGTAGATCCATTGTAAACCATTGCACATTGAGCTATAGGTCATGGTATTCATTGAGTAGATCCATTGTAAACCATTGCACAGTGAGCTATAGGCAATGGTATTCATTGAGTAGATCCATTGTAAACCATTGCACAGTGAGCTGTAGGTCATGGTATTCATTGAGTAGATCCATTGTAAACCATTGCACATTGAGCTGTAGGTCATGGTATTCATTAAACAGATCCATTGTAAACCATTGCACAGTGAGCTGTAGGTCATGGTATTCATTGAGTAGATCCATTGTAAACCATTGCATATTGAGCTGTAGGCCATGGTTTTCATTGAGTAGATCCATTGTAAACCATTGCACATTGAGCTATAGGTCATGGTATTCATTGAGTAGATCCATTGTAAACCATTGCACAGTGAGCTGTAGGCCATGGTATTCATTGAGTAGATCCATTGTAAACCATTGCACAGTGAGCTGTAGGCCATGGTATTCATTGAGTAGATCCATTGTAAACCATTGCACAGTGAGCTGTAGGCCATGGTATTCATTGAGTAGATCCATTGTAAACCATTGCACATTGAGCTATAGGTCATGGTATTCATTGAGTAGATCCATTGTAAACCATTGCACATTGAGCTGTAGGTCATGGTATTCATTGAGTAGATCCATTGTAACCCATTGCACATTGAGCTATAGGTCATGGTATTCATTGAGTAGATCCATTGTAAACCTTTGCACATTGAGCTGTAGGCCATGGTTTTCATTGAGTAGATCCATTGTAAACCATTGCACATTGAGCTGTAGGTCATGGTATTCATTGAGTAGATCCATTGTAAACCATTGCACATTGAGCTGTAGGCCATGGTTTTCATTGAGTAGATCCATTGTAAACCATTGCACATTGAGCTGTAGGGCATTGTGCAATGTATTCACTGAATAGACCCAGTGTAAACCTTGCACAATGAGTTATTTAATAATATTAGCAATATTCTCAGCTGAACATCAATTGTACTAAAGAGAAAGGCCTGTCAGACCTAAATCAGCATCTGATCAGACAAGTATTTCACTTGAAATAACAAACAAACGATTCATTACCTCCTGTTATGGACCTTCATTGTAATAGTTCCTTATATAAAATGCACACCCAACAATTCTAACCCGATCCAGACTATTCTAACAAGGTTTATTCAATCATTATTTTTTAGTGTTCTGCACAACAATTGTCATAACAAAATTATTACTGAAACAGGTCTTACAAGACAATAACTGCATTATATATCATAATTCCTCAACAATGCAATACCTAATTACATGGCAGGGAATTATAAAGGATTGTTTTAAATTGTGTGGAAACAAATAGATCAAATAAAACATTTATTGCTACTGAAGTCCTTGTTTTTACCCCTATCTTTATTTCAGCCTTTTGTTGTGAATATGGCAGCAAGAGTGTAAGTATGCTTTTAATTTAATCATGTATAATAAGGTTTTTTCAATCATAAAAACTCAATTTGTTGGCATCATGTCTACATTAACTGAGTGCAATTAAGTTTATTTGGACAGTGATATATAGTCTAGTTCACTTAGAGTAAGATTACTTTCAATTACTTTTTTGATTATCTGAAGTTGCCATGAGTTAGCTTTCTCTGCAAAGATGGCTTGGATAAAGTCCAGCAACTTGCATACCTGTGATGCATGAAGTCTCCAATGCATTTTCAGCATGAATTAGACTTCAGAACGAGGCTGATAAGATAAATGAAGGCAAGAGGTCAAAGAAAAGACAATTGTGCAGACTGGGTAGAGAAATACATTTGGCAAAGAAAGAATATGATGTCAGACATATATGTGATGTTTATTCCTTGAGTGCAGAGTGCAGAAAGATGAACTCTCATTATTGGAAGTAAAATTTTCAGTTTTGTACATTTGCCTGACATGAGGTAAACCTAGGGCAAGTATATGCTGTGCTTAGAAGAAAAAGGCAGTATTAACGATTCTGCTTTAACCAAATGTTGAGGTGGTGGCAGGCATGGGCCATGCCAAGGCTGCAAACACCTGGACTGTTTAGGACCATGATGAGGTATCAGATCATGACAGTTTAGGACCATGACGAGGTAGCACAGATCCAGACTGTTTAAGACCATTTCAAGGATCACAGATTAGGACTGTTTATTACCTGGCCAAGAATGAGAGTCATTGAATCATTCCAAATTTTTTCAGACTGGTTAGTAAAAAATGCAATAAGGTTAAGTAAATCAAAATTTAATGTAGGTTGCCATCCAGACGTGAAACAGATCATTTCAGTTGTAAACTTTATTTGCCATATGTCAGACTGGTTTTTTTTGCAATTAATATCCTTTTAAATGAATTGTCATTTATACACATCATGGTTCTCACATTTATAACACTAAAATGATCCAACTGTCTGTCTACCCTTCTTCCATTTTTTCCCTGTGCACAGTATAATCAACACATTAATCCTTTGAAACAAAATGGTTCTGTTCACAAGCATAACTAAAAAAATCTGTTTTATTTCATGCTTTCTACCCTATCCAATGCAGATATAGAAAATCTCTATGCACAATATAACATAAAAACAACATAATTGTTATCCTAAAAATGTAAATAATTTCTTAAATTGTTCCATGTCATATAGTATAATTCAGAATATATTTAGTTCATACACTGTGGCTGGTACTCTTATCATTTGGTTGGGGACTACCAGGATTTTCACTGGGACTCTCCATTTTAGGACTTAGGAGTCCCAGACTCTGACTTTTCAAATCAAGGGAAATCCCATTTTGGTTAGGTGGACTTCATACTTTAGCAAATAGTAAGTTGTTCTCACACACGCTAGTATTATTAGAATATAGCATTTACTTACACTCCTGGCAGACTGTATACCATCCTTGCTATTTTAAATATAAAAAACATGGATGTAAAAAAAGCACAAAACTTACTTAATCTTTTCATTCATCAATTTCTATTTTCTCACCTCACTGTTGTCTGGGGGTTCCTAATATTGTCATCTTGTTCACATTATGAAACCAAATGGAAGCTGTCAATGTGAGCAACCAGACTGCTTGTTGTCTTTTTCGGGTTCCAAGAACAGTTCATTTTCAGTAAATATTGTGTCATCTGCATCCAATATTTGCAATGTCTAGTTTTGATATTTCTATTTAAAAAATAAAACCATATAAAACAGTGTCACTTTTATAAACATATGATCAAAAAGGACACAAATCTCAAAGTTACAATAATTTATGAATTATTTGAAGATTATCAAAGACAACAAACTACAAAAGACCTATAGTCAAAAGAAAAAAGACTTATCCATGCAAATATGGCAAAAATGTTAGTAAAGAAACTCTCCTTTGGTATGAATGCTGAACAAGATGGCAGTGTTAGAAACCCCACGGTGATGACAAGACAAACATTATAAACTGATGAATGAAAAGACTAAAATCTGTGCATTTTTATATCCCTAATGTTTACAGTTTTTATTTTTCTTATATCAGTAGGGAATTACAAACTGTTGGGGTTGTGGTGATAGATGAATATTTTGATATGATCAGATTCAATGGATTCACAGATACATGTTATATAAAAGAAACTTAACTATACCTAGAAAAATATGAATTAAACCAAATCATTCAAACAACTTCATACAAATCTGGAACTGTCATGCATTTCACATTTTGAGAATACAATTTACAAGTTGTCTTAACTTATTGACTTATCAATGAGATATTCTTTCTATCACTAATTTTGTTTTACAAGAATCAAATGTAATGGTAGAATGTATACAATGTATTAGTTGTTCTGTTTATTGTAAACAATGCAAAAATGTACCTCTGTGCTTTTAACATACCATATAAATAAATATATATATATATATATATATATATATATATATATATATATATATATATATATATATATATATATATATATATATATATATATATATATATCATTAAAAAACTCATTGTTACAGCAATCAAAAAGTATACTTCCATGTCAATGTCACTGTCCTAAAAAAGAAATCAAAATGTATACTGAATCAATTTGCCTTCCATCTTAAATCTTTCTTCACCTACTAAAAACAAAATAGAAAATGCCAATTACAAAAATATGTTTGACAAATACTTCTGCATAATATCTCATACAGATTCACTTTTGTAACTATGAGATATTATACTCAATTACAAATCAAGTCCAACAACAAACAACACAGATCCTAATCATGCTCGTAACAAACTGCATAGATTGAGATCTGCTAGCACATAATACATTGTCAGATCTGTGCCATTCACAGTTGGACTGAACTTAGGAATTGGCTTGAGGATTCATTAATAGAATTAGTCTTACCTTTTCTGTTTTTCTGGCATGTCAAGCCGATCTGGATATATATTTAGAAATTTTTGGAGCTTACTAAACAATTCTGGCTTTGGTTCTCTTCCTTCTGGTTTTACATAATGCATCCTACACATCTCTTCTGCTATCAGTCTGTTTTGTTGATAAAAAAAAGGAAAAAGAATCTATCAAGATTGTTAATAGGATACAAAACTAAAGTTTGATAGCCAACTATTAAGCTAATGTTAGAGCAGGAATTTATCAAAGTTGTCAAGTATCTGCCTCAAGGCCACAGTTTTCAAGCCAAAGACTCATCATAGTAGTAATGAGAACTTGATGCAATTATCTATGGTAGTTCCCAAGGTGTTTGTTTTCAAAATTATATGGTTTCATAAAGACTTGGAACTATACTTCAGTCAAAAATTAAATGGTTTCATAAAGCCTTTGAACCATACTTCAGTCAAACATTCAATGGTTTCATAAAGCTTTGTCACCATACTTAAGTCAAAATTCAATGGTTTCATAAAGCCTTTGAACCATACTTCAGTCAAACATTCAATGGTTTAATAAAGCCTTGGAACCATACTTCAGTCAAACATTCAATGGTTTCATAAAGCCTTGGAACCATACTTCAGTCAAACATTCAATGGTTTCATAAAGCCTTAGAACCATACTTCAGTCAAACATTCAATGGTTTCATAAAGCCTTGGAATCATACTTCAATCAAACATTCAATGGTTTCATAAAGCCTTGGAACCATACTTCAGTCAAACATTCAATGGTTTCATAAAGCCTTGGAACCATACTTCAGTCAAACATTCAATGGTTTCATAAAGCCTTGGAACCATACTTAGGTCAAAACATTCAATGATTTCATAAAGCCTTGGAACCATACTTCAGTCAAACATTCAATGGTTTCATAAAGCTTTGACACCATACTGCAGTAAAAAAAAATATTCAATGGTTTCATAAAGACTTGAAACCAAGCTTCAGTAAAAAAAATATAATGGTCTCAAAACATCTAGAACTTTACTTCAGTCAAATATTCAATGGTTTCATAAAGCCTTGGAACCATACTTCAGAAGATTTCTATTCCATCAAAAGAGTTTAAATTACAAATTTTCTTTGTTACCCTATAATAATTATTCAGCTGGATATCAATGTTCATGTCTCAGTTAAAAAATGGACAACTCTAATGACAAAGCAATATGGACTATGTATGTATAGTTAGGTCTTTACTTCCACAATTTGTAGCAATCTTGAAATTTACAAAATTGGTGCCACAAAATAAAAAGTCAATTCACAATACTCTTGAAAAAAAGAGTTGTTTAAGGCAATTTTACATATGGAATTGAGATTTTGAGTTTTACATTGGTTATCTGGAAATAAAAATTTTATACTGTGAATTTTCTATAAATCTATAAAGTATGATTCTCATTTTTATCTGTACTGCTCCATATAAACTGCAGGGTTCTCAATAGATTTCCAAACTGAAGAGTCAGTTGACCCTTGACCCCAAAATCTAAGAAGTCAAAATAAAAATCTCAAAGAGTCAAAACTAACATCTAAAGAATCAATTCTTTTAGCCAATCATGAGCCCATATCTGTGATTCCTCATCAATGGTGGAAACAAATGATGTTAACAAGTTACTGTCTCATAGATAATGAGAAATACCTGAACAGTATTTTGTAATAAATATACAATCTCATATTTGTAAGTGTTTTCTCTTTCAAACTATATGTTACTGTGTGTATATTTTGTATATGAAACAGACAGAAGATAATTTTACACTTTATTATAATGTCAATATTTTAACATATTATATTATCTCTCTTTCAAACTATATGTTACTGTGTGTATATTTTGTATATGAAACAGACAGAAGATAATTTTACACTTTATTATAATGTCAATATTTTAACATATTATATTATCTCTCTTTCAAACTATATGTTACTGTGTGTATATTTTGTATATGAAACAGACAGAAGATTATTTTACACTTTATTATAATGTCAATGTTTTAAAATATTATATTATCAACTGCTCAAATCATTTTATTTGCAAAAATATACAACTACAATGATTATATATTATTCAAATATCAAGGATATACACCACAGAATTTTCAGTTCACTTTTCCACTTGTCCTTAAATTTTTTAAAAAATTTTGGAGATTGACTCTTTTTCTCCTCAGGGCTTACACTATCATTCTGTTTCTTTGGAGTCTCAGGGTTAGATAATTCATCACTGCCAGATCGTTTTGGAAACAGAGACAGAAAAGAAAATATACTTCTTTGTGCCACTGTGGTTTTAAAGTTCAGATGTATGCACTGAGTGTTATGGCCATTCAATTTTTTTCTGAATGATCCATTAATTAAAAAGTTTAAGGTTTTAAATGTTTTGCCGATTTAAGCAAATTAATGACCAATAAAACACAATCTCACACCAAAAACTGGTTTAGAAAAAAGTAATTTATTCATGCTTTGTCTAACCAATTAGAATTTAATTCATAAATGAATCTGGTGAAGTAATAAATGATTCTGAAATTTTAAACATCTGATATATGAAGCAAATTGCCAATAAAACACTTCAAGTTGGTCAATTTCCAATGACAACAGGCAACAGCCATCATGATGATATACTCCAGTTCTGAATAGTTGATTATAATTTGATGTCCAAGCATACCAATGGTATTTAATCAAAAGACAGCCCATTCATGTTATATTTTTTTTCTTTTCCTCTATCATAAACTTCAAATCTCAAAACAATCTGACCTAAGTCAGCTGAATCTAAGCCTGACTTCAGTGAACTGTCAGCTCCACCCAGTTCATGTATATCTTCCATTAGTGTGATATTATTGGCCATCATGGTCTAAACTATTGTCCAGCAGATGTCAATCAGTGCCTTCAACAGTAATTTGTTATGGACAGCACACTCTTAGTAAAAAAAAGTGAATTAAGGTTAATCATAGTTAATTTTCCTGCCCAAATCTATGAGAGTCAAAAAGACACGCAAGTCAAATTTCCACACATTTAAAATGGATCATTTTTAAATTCCACACATCAAAACCCAATGGAACACATCTATTAAAAACCTTGTAAACTGATGAACTGATTTAGCATTTCCTTGCTTTGCAACAAAATTCACAGACATAAATTTCTGCTATAACAAGCATTCTATGGTAGAAAGTAAAGATAAAGATGGAATGTTTTGTTCAAATACATTTTGTTACTGGTGTGGATACAAAACTGTTCCTGGTGTGGATCAAAAACTACTCACTTACAATTACAGGAAGTCAAAATTTGCTCAGATTAGTGATACCATTATATGAAAAATGTACCTCTTTATTCTGTGATCTCTCACTGTGTCAGGATCTAATGTCTGACCATGTACAAATCCATATGCTATACCATTATTAAACTCTGCATATAATGGTGGACAGCGGCCTGCGTCACTCAAAACGAATATGTTTTTCTTCTCCAAGTCTCTGTCAATCATCAGTTCAGTTCCTTCACCATAGATTCGTAACAATATAACATCTTCATCAAACTTTCCATTTTCATAATACCCCATCAACAAGTTTGTAATGCCATCTGTGAAATTCTGGAAGTGAAGGACAAAAATACAGGTCAGACAATTAATTTATGCTGTGATGATTTTAACTATGTTCTACTGCATTGTAGTAGCAGATTACACATTGATTACCATCATGATTATCTGATGCTGGATATGGCATATTGACAGTATGTATCTGGATGTTGACAGTATGTATCTGCATGACAGTATGTATCTGGATGTTGACAGTATGTATCTGCATGACAGTATGCATCTGCATGTTGACAGTATGTATGTGATGCTGAATATGGCATGTTGACAGTATGTATCTGATGCTGGATATGGCATATTGACAGTATGTATCTGGATGTTGACAGTATGTATCTGCATGACAGTATGTATCTGGATGTTGACAGTATGTATCTGCATGACAGTATGCATCTGCATGTTGACAGTATGTATCTGCATGTTGATAGTATATATCTGCATGTTGACAGTATGTATGTGATGCTGAATATGGCATGTTGACAGTATGTATCTGATGCTGGATATGGCATGTTGCCCGTATGTATCTGATGCTGGATATGGCATGTTGACAGTATGTATCTGATGCTGGATATGGCATGTTGATAGTATGTATCTGCATGTTGACAGTATGTATGTGATGCTGAATATGGCATGTTGACAGTATGTATCTGCATGTTGCCAGTATGTATCTGATGCTTAATATGGCATGTTGACAGTATGTATCTGCATTAAATTTAGATGGGAGTTAACATGGTTTTGACATAACTCCCTGCCAACTTAAATCTGTTTCTGTTTCCAATTCACTACAACAATGAGCCACACATTTACCATAATATAATGTATCCTCAGCAAACTATCATTTCATCAGATCAAAAGCCTACTAGAAATGGTCAGTGAAGAAAATGGAATTTCCAAGAGAAGCTAAACTCTTGACCTCACACTAATCCCACATTTTTAATGAGCAGACATCCATAGGAAAAGGCCAAACTGACCACTGGGCACAGATGACCTCTGTATGCAGGTTCACCTTTCAGATTTTGATTTGTAATGAATGCCATGCACTGAATACCAGTTTAATTATTAAGTATTAATTTAATTTAGAACACTATTCAACGAAATCACAAAATACTTCTGTTCTTTCAGAAAGTTTTGTTCCAATAAATATTACTGAATCATGCTCACATTAATCCATCCTACAAATTATATAATCATTGATGCTTAAAATAAGAAAGTACAAAAAAAAGCCATTGAGTTTTGCATTGCCCACCATGACAAAATATTAAGTTTACTACTAACTGACACCCTTTCCTAAGCCAAATTATGCAGGTTGACCAACCAAGAGTTAGTCCTCTGTTTCAGTCATATTTAGGCTATCAATACTAGATCAAAATCTCAAAATGGCAACCTAAATTTCCCCTGGTACTTTCTTGCATTCGTATGTAAAATTCCAACATTACATCAAAATGTACTCATGGTTGAAAGGTCAACTGTCCATATTTTTTGTGTATATGACACTGGTGACTTTCTTCAACATATTTGGTGGAAATAAATCTAAACTAAAATTTTCAAAACACAAAAAAAATAAAGAAAATGACCATATATACACACCTATGTATACATTTTAAAAACTCTGGACTATTTTTGTTAGAATAATGGTAAAATATGTACAAATATTTGCATAACACCATGAATCATGTTTGTTTGATTTTTTAAGGTCATCCAAGAAGTGAGAACAGTAACTCTTCCTGGCACATGGCCACATAAAAAATGTAAACGACAAAAACAGTATGACATACACTGGGTTCAAAAACATATTAAAACTTAATTTTATTAAAATGTGATATCTATACCAAGAATTAGAAAAAGGTAAAGTCATTCTCTATACTAAAGATGTTAAAAAAAACTTTTGTACAACTCGTCACATAACAAATTTACGAAAACAAACTTAACTTAGAGCAGAGTGATATCCCCCAGTCACAGAAAGATACCTATATTTCAAACAATTGGATTAAACTGCAAGTAGATAGCAAGAAGTAATATCAACATTAAAATATTTTTTTTATTTCTGTTATAAACAACAAACAGTCAGTCTAAACCATTCTTCTGTTTAAAATACATAATCATAAATATTTTTGAGAACTAGCTAGGTGTTTATTCCTTCTCTACACTTGCCCCTACTTCATGCACTTAGTAAACATTTGCTAAAAATAATGAGAATTATTTTTTAAAAATATCACTGAAGAAGTGAATGTAATTTCAGGGTGGTCACAAAAAAATTCTTCAAAGAATCCCTCAAGTCATCTCTGAAACACTTAAATATTGATGACAATGACCCTGAAGTCCTGGGAAGATGTCGTATATGACTGGTTCATCTCTGACACTCTCACCCAGACTGGAGCTGCCTAATTTAATCAATGGAAATTACCAATTGCAATGCAACAGTGCAAGCAGCATAAATGTCAGAAGTGCATCTACTCTGTAGTGTGCCACAGACAACTCAAAGAAACCAAACCAGTTTGTGATGTCATTATCATCTTCCAAGGAATAGTAACAACAACAGGCTGATTCAGTTTACATCTTTTTGTTCACTGATTACAATCCAATAATTGGCTTGTTTCTTATTAAACTTTATAACTGAAGCAGAACAGTAGAAATATTCCAAGCTTGTTAATTTTTTGCATTTCTAGTCAATAATTTTAAAGATATTAAAAGCTACCAAAAATATCTTCTCACAACCAATTTTAAATATGGCAATAGTCATCTATTAATCTGTGATGTACCAAGGTATTGCAATGAATATGCATTATTCATCTGAAGAGTAACAACCGACATATAATTCCAACTTGTGTGTCACTGAAGAATATTGTATTTCATGCAAAAATGTAAGGTGGTGCTTCAAACCCAAAATAAACCCCCCAAAAAAACAAACACTGGAACACGAACAAAAAAATTTATTCTTAGAGGTAAACAAGCCTACCACCACCACCAAAAACACAAATATGCACATTTCAGCATAAAATAACATCAGTTCAACAATTTGCAATAAATGACAAAAGACCATTATTAAACATGGTGTACAGGTTTCAATGTTTCATTTGAATTTATTTCAAAACATATCATAAATATAGTTCCTTATTTTTAATTCTGCACACTCAAATTATGTCAAAACCTTTTGAATTAATCATCAACTGTTGATACTCTAACCAGCAGGAGTTAATATCATTCATAAAATTTACCTATAAATTTTATATGTACTAATTTGATACAGCATTTTTTTTAAATATGTGTGTGTGTTTAGGATTTTTAATAGAGCTTTAACAGTCTGAGTTATATGCTATGTCAGCACTCTGGCAGTTTATAGTGATCTCTAACACTGGGCTATCATGCCGCAGACATGTCACATTATCCTTACACCAGGCCGACCAGACCTAACATTATCCTCTCAATGCCGAGTTCCAAGCGAGGCAGCTGCTAGTACCATTTTTATAGGTCTTTTGATACGACATGGCCAGGGTTCGAACCCGCGACCTCCAGCATTGGAGTTTGGCGCTCTAACCACTTAGGCCACCGGAGCGGTTCGTTTGAATATGTAAATTGTAAGCAAATGTATGAACCCCTTTGCATGAAAACTGCATTCCCAGCAATATCTGCAACATGCAACTGGAAAATATAAAACTGCTTCTTACGCTGTAAATAGATTGTATGATCTCTGTTTGAAAAACTTATCCTGGTACTATTTCTTTTCATGTTCTGTACTGAAATTAACTGACAACTTTGTTCACCTGTAACTATGTCAACTTAAAAACAAAAACCTTTTCCATGTAATGCATGCAGCTTCGTTACCTTTGGCTCTATCGACTCCGCCCTCCATTCAGGTCGTATGATCTTCAATATTTGATAAACTTCCGGCAACAGAGGATTTCCAACAATTTTTCTTGCATCAATATAAACATTTATTCTGGCTACCTGTGACATGCTTGTGGATGACACGTTGCTGCAGTTTTGGAGTCCTACTTTGACCCCATTGGTATAAAGTTCTAGTCATTAGAAATCCATTGGTGATTAAGTAGCTTTAATCGGAGTATCATTGGCCTTTTCCGTCAAATCAAGAAGACTATTTTCGGCCGAATGAATTTTTTTTTTATTATTAGATTGGTTACCAGTCTCATCGTTTATTGCCGTGCATATTAGTATTTTTTTTTTGTGCAAAGTACAGGGTACCAGTCTAAGTTTTATCTAAAATATCGCTGGGTCTTTTCCGTAAAGTCATTAAATAACATCAGATGCTGGAATATAGATGCAATGTTTGGTGATTCGTCTCTGGCGGAGTACGTCACATGTGTTGCGGCCGACAAAGTTTAAAATTCGTTGTCACTCTCTGACATAGCCGCTTAGTAAGCAACTCTGCTATCCAGCGATTTACTATCCACTTTTGAATATTATCCATAGGCCAACTAGACCAACAAGGTCTCTTTTTTTTTTTTCTTCTTGTTTTTCTAACAGCAGCAGAGACCAACCGCCTCGGGCAATAGTCTATACTGAAGTTTTAACAGTCTTTCAGTTCTAACGTATCGGACGCTCGCTAGTAATTAATGAATTTATATCTACTGACCTTGATATGCGGATGGAAACTAAAATAACTAAAATCCCTTTTTCTTTTGACCTATGGTGTCAAATCCTTCAGAACACTCACTTTTTAGTAAATAATCATTGTCAGAACAGAACAACTATGTATACATATGCAATGATCTTATTTTAAAATTGCTGACGCATGCGTGAAAAGCAGCATCACCCCAAAACCCAGTAGGGAGGATTATATGATGTTGCGTCTGGTTCTTCCTTCAAGACATAATTTTAAAGAGAGAGAGAGAGAGAGAGAGAGAGAGAGAGAGAGAGAGAGAGAGAGAGAGAGAGAGAGAGAGAGAGAGAGAGAGAGAGAGAGAGAGAGAGAGAGAACGTTCTCTGGAGATTTAATATTTCGTTCCTTCGAGGATCTCCACTTTACGGTATACACTGTACTCAACTATGTATTTGAATGAATCAGAGCGACACTCCGTTTTGTTTGACGTCAGAAACAAGGGATATTGTCCATAAGAATGGTCAGGTACACTCTAATATTTAAGCTGGCTATTTTAAGAAATTAAAAGACCAATGTTTTCATTAAAAAAAAAAACAAATTGCAAATTGACACCAGAATAATTTCGTAAACAAATAAGTAAAAGCATGTTTACACTATAAAAAGTTTTTAAAGAATTTGTATAACAAAATAAACATGGTAAAATTAAAATTATTGAAGAGGATAAAACATTTTGAACTTTAACTTGTATATATATATATATATATATATATATATATATATATATATATATATATATATATATATATATATATATACTTAACCAGACAATATTAATTGTAATCCATTGACTTCAATACAGTTCTGCGAATCTTACAGTAATTATTACATGAATCGACTGGAAAATATAATTTAAAAAGCATATGTAGGCCATATCGACAAAGATTTAACAGGCATATAGAAAGAAAAACAATATAAATATTCAAAACAAACTAGTTAAAGTAGCCACCCTATGGGAAGTTGACAACTACATACAGAATAATAAATCACTTAAAATAGGGCTGTTATACGACGAGTATACGAGTAAACATTACGAGTACGCAAAATAAACATTCTGAAAAATATGTTTTTAATTGGATCGTAAAGTGTCTATTGATTTGAAGATGTCTCTCAGCTAAAACTAAAATTGTATGCTCTTACTTTAAGACTTATCGGTTCTTGAGTCGGCATAAAAGTAATTAACTACTATGCAACCGAATATTCTGTAACCTTTAAGCTGTTCTAACGTGTATTTTAATAGAATTTTCCATCAAGTAGGTTTGCATATATAAATCTTTACATTAGTTTGGTTTTTTTTGGGGGGGGGTCTACTGTGTCTTAATATCAGATAATAAACTTCATTGTTATGGCCCTTGATTACATGAAAAATTGTATTGTTTGCCCTGTCAACATTCTAACAATATCGTTTTGCATCTGATTACTACCAAACTTGTCCAGATTCTTAATGATGATGAAAGCTCGGACGAGTTCGAAAACCAGTAATATCTGATGATAAACATCAGGGCCATATATCAAACAACTTGCGACAATTTTGATCACAAGTCACTTTCTGGAATACTTTACTACAAATTACGTTTTACAAATAACTGTGATTTCATTAAATTTTGTTATAAATTAGCTGTTTCTGTACTACATGTATAAATCATTGCCCTGAGTGAATGCTTAGGTGGATGACCGTGGACGATTATAAAATTAAACTAACGATCAAAATCATCCTAAGATGTTTAATAAAATGGGGGACTGAGTCAAGGACACGTTTAGCGCAGCACTCATCGGTTCTACTGATTCTCTTGTGTTTTAATTGGCCTGGTAACATGTTTATACCGAAATTGATCATTATCAACAAGCATCATGCTGATATTAAAATACTACATTAAACAAATTGAACAAACAAAACGAATTTAATGGTGTCTGAAACATGAACCACGATTTTCTGTAAATTCACCAGCCGACCTTATTTGTAAGTGAAAATGGACGACTAGTTTATACGAAGAAGCAATGCCATCACAATAATGTTCCTCTTTGCCAGAATTGAACAGAATCTAATGATACATATAATGCTATAAAATGAGAATTAGAAATGAAAAAGGGACATAACTCTTGGGATATATATATAAACGATTATGGCAGATTCAAGAAATGGGCAAGCATCGTATACACTGAGACCATTATTAAGATATTGGGTTATAAACAACTTTTTCTCTATCATATATTGTAAGTTGCTGCTAACTTTGCTAAAAGTGAACGATAATGAAGTTTATATGATGTAAACATGATTAAAAACTGCAACCTTACTCAAATGAAATGTCAAAACGCTTGTATACATAAAAAGTTGTACTAAAGTCTGATTATGATTGGCTTAAACATCAAAACTCTTTGGTGCAATAAAGGTTTAATATTGCATGAAAGGTGCATAACTCTTGTAAGTATTGCTAATTCAAGAAAGGAGCCCAAGAGTTATGAAGAAAGGAAAAAAAACTTATTTGCTGCCAAGTTTGGTTAAAATTGGTCAAAATTTAAACACAATGTATGCCATTACAATTTCAAACAATGTTTAATAAATCTTGATAATATCAACGGATATTGCTGGTTAAAGACAATTCAAGTTGTTTTCGAGTTTGTTTAATTAAGATTGTATGTATATGTGCACACAAGTTAAACGGATTGATGGAGGGACAACATACTATCCTGAGCAACTCACCTGACCATCCGTTTATCTCGGGAGAGCTAATAAAATAACAAGAGCTCCGCCTAGCAGGACAGTATACCTCGTCTGCGTCACGATGTCAGTAATAGACGTTCCAGTTATTCGAATACACTAACTGGCCAAAGAGTTACGACCCGGAAACAATTTAACCTTTGACGCACATTGTGACAGTAACATTAAAAGCAGGCGCTAAAAATTGCGCCTGACACGTCCTCTCGATATAAGGAACATTTATACCAATTTTAATTCGAACATACCAACTGGTTCAAGAATTTACAGCCCAGACACGAATTTGACAAAGACAGACAGAGACGTTCGAGTCATCACATAATACGATTGGTGTATGATAAACACAATTCTTCTTTAAAAGCTACATAATTAATGTATCCAGATAAATTGAATATACATCATATCTTATTCTATAAATATTGTTAATAAGAAAAAATGCATCATTGTAAAAAATATGCATTGATTGGGGATGAAAATAACTCAGATAGTTGGTGACCAGGTGGATAACATAACAAAATATAACTTTAACAAAATTGAAACGAACAGGATGCTGATCCGATTACCATACATGCCTATCTACTCACTAGGTGATGTCTTTGAAGATTTTGATGTACATGACGAAAAGTACCATCGTTCATCCGAGAAATAATTGATTCCGAATTCGTGTACAATTTGCCAATCATATACAAACAGAAAACCTATAAATGTGACGTTGTCTTAGGAAAAACGTGGCTTATTATTTTAAGTTGTTTAAACTATTCTTAAAGTTCGTTGTTTGAAATGCTCAGTTTAAACATATTCATTTCACATCGATTGTGAAACAAGTTGCTACAACTTATATTAATCACTCCCGCTGGCTTCCTGGGTTGAACCAGTGTGAATTAGCTAATCTAGCTCAAGAATAAATAATATTGCAATGACGATGATCGAACCCAGGACCACTCCATCTGGAGTCCTAAGCTCTACGTTCACTTCTTTAAAACATGTCTTTCCATACTTTACAAATAGAAACCGAGTTGCTCGTCATGTAAACGACATCAAACATACAAACGACGCAACCACCGCCACCATCTCCGCACAGACCCTGACATATCGTAAGCAAATTTCATACATTACATGAATGGCACGAGGTAAGATTTTTACAGGGGTTCTTTTTATCTGTGATGAGTCATAGTATTATAGGATTGTATGAAAATCTAATTTTCCTATAGCACGAATTATGACTGGGGTGTTACTATTTTATTAAGTGGAATGAGGGGGTGGGTCGATTTACATCATTACACCAGCTTACAAAATGGTGGAAAGGGGCACTACTTCCTTTACACAAAAGAATGTATACCTATCCATCAGAGCAGACATATCATAGAGATAAAAGATCAGGAGATAGTAGTGTCCCATCCACCACCATTAGAAAGATCAGTGGAGGCCAAACCAATGTTGACGTACACGTATCAGGTCTTCCTTTTGAAATACCAAACAAAGAAGTAAAATTAAGATTAGAAACAAAACACTGGGAACAAGAGTACTAAGAGAAAAACAATGGCTTCATGTTGTTGTTTACAGACAATAACAACAGGGGTAAGACTATTTGCAATGACAGACGAAAATAAAACAACAAAAAAAAACCCAAAGAAAAACACCCACCTTTGTCTACGTAATGAATTTTTGGTTAAGACGTGGTATAGAGGGTGTGTACCACCGAACTTGCACAAGATGTGGGAAATTAAGCCATGCTCCTGGGGAGTGTCCCAACCCAGGGACAAAAGAGGTAACACAACAAACGTTTGCTACCATGACCTCAAATGTCATACGGAGGGGTTGGTGGGTGGAGGAAGTGTTAATACCAGGTCAAGCCCCATAAATATGCCTAGGCAAAGTAACAGATAATACAAACTTAAAGGGATGAAATAAAAAAAAATCCCAACACGGAACCAGAAACAAACTGAGATAGAAGCTAAGGATGCAACTCTTGATTAGAATGACTTTGACAATAAAACACCACCAGAACAGAAAAAAAACACTAATAAAATGCAAGATAGTGAATCTTGTAGAAAAAAAGTGTGCCGTACAGTGTCCTGGACGAGCCAAACTTACAGAACGAGGACGAATCTAGTCTTAAGGATAAATGAATTATTTCCGAGGAAGAACGAAATAACTCCCTTACATGTATCACGGTACTAATTGTTTTTTCATAGACCTCAATGCTAATGTTTTGTGAAATAAATATACTTTCTGTCCTACCTCAGCATGCATGTCACACACTGTTATAGAGAACAATTAGATTGTCAATTTGACAAGGACAGAACCAGGTACTTCATTGCATTACTATATATAAAAAGCAGACAGGAAGCATGATGTCCCACCCAGTTACATTATCCTGACACCAGGCTGACCAGTCCTAATACTTGACTCTTAATGCTAAGAGTCAAGCGAGGCAGCTGTTAGTGCCATTTTTGCAAGTCTTTGGTATGACTCGATCGGGGCTCGAATCCGAGTCGGACGCTCTACCCACTAAGCGATCTGAGCGGTTAAAAATCGGAGAATAGGGATTTAGAACAAGTATTTGTTTTCTTGATGATAAATAACACTGCGTTTTACTGCCTATCTATATATATTTGATAAGTAATCCTGGATGCTAAGCAAGATCAAACGCTTTGTTTAAAAATTTTCAATTTTTACTAACCGTGGCCATATTGGCTGACGGATCATCATCATTTTACTAAATTTTATAGTTCGTAGTCGTAGTGCAAAAATGATTTTAAAAAAAAATCATATGTAAACTGGTAAGGAGCTTTTGTGGGGATTTTAAAGTTATAAATAGCAGTTTTGCACGGACAGCGTATGGCGGATTTAAGACATCAGCCCACTTGTATTTCCACGCAGTATAAGTTAATAATGTTATATAATAAAGATAATTCGACCTTAGTAACTTAATCCGTTATACAATCAATCTATTTCAAGTTACCAAATCGAGTACATCTCCCTTAAATCACTCAAATTCGTTGCGTCAGGCCGTCAGGTTAAAGGTCATGCATGGCCACGTGAAAGTAGTCTAAAAACTGGGTCCATTATAAAAACTATGTCCTGAAATGGGACCACGCAGAGGTTTAATTTGCAATGCCTGTCCTGAAAAGAATACAGCGCACTCCAGTTATTGCCGATCCGTCCAAGATCTAAGGCGGTCATTAACCTGTGTTTTGTCTTCAGTGAGATGAATCTAGACCACGTACGAAGTGCGCTCTTCTATCCAGAAAGGAGTTTGACGAAGGTGCAAGTTGACGTGATGAAAATACTTAATAACAGGGGAAAAAATAACAAACAAAAATAAAGTTATGAACATAATGATAAAAGCTTAAAAATGAAAAAAGTTTCAAAGTATATATCTACAAGCGTGTGCCGCTAAATGCTTATAACATTACTGCACTATGTGCTGCAAATGACAACTCTGTGTGTGTGTGTGTGTGTGTGTGTGTGTGTGTGTGTGTGTGTGTGTGTGTGTGTGAAAGAGTGGTGGAATTATGGTGAGTCTATAATGTTCATCATTTTCGCTGTAATGGGATCAGACAGTGGAAACATTATCAATAACAAACAAAAAGAAAATTATGAATATAATGAAAAAAGCTTAAAAAGAGAAAAGAATAAAAAAAGGTTTTAAAGTATATATCTACAAGCGTGTGCCGCTAAATACTTATAACATTACTACACTATGTTCTGCAAATGGCAACTCTGTGTTGATTCCTAATTCGTGTACATGTTGCCAATCATATATAAACAGAAAACCTATAAATGTGACGTTGTCTTAGGAATAACTCCCTTACATGTATCACGGTATTAGTTGCTTTTTCATAGACCTCAATGCTAATGTTTTGTGAAATAAATATGCTTTCTATCCTACCTCAGCATGTATGTCACACACTGTTATGGATAACAATTAGATTGTCAATTTGACACGGACAGAACCAGGTACTCCATTGCATTTAAGAGAGATAACTGCTGAACTAGACAGGGGTAAAAGTTATCAAGTTACACCAGACACATTTTTAGTCATGTGTACCACATTTAAAAAAAAAATCTTAAAAATAACAAAATGTGATCTAGATACGAATTAACATAATCTCACATGTTGCCAAGAGGATCAACTTTTTCAAGCCTAACAGAAAGTACAACTCTTCATAATGCACCAATCACAGCTAGTTTTGTTGTTTATTTCTGAATGCAATGTTCCCTACACCTTAAGCTCCACCCACCTGGGGTTGTACATTTGGTACCGTTATATCCACAGAACCTATGGCAGGATAAACCATAATACTAACGAATGAGGCTAAGAAACTAAACTGAGAAATAATTACAGTAAGACCTCATTTTCAGGGAAGTTAATGCATATACACATTTTACATGTACATTACCCATCATGATATAATATCAAAATAAAACATATTTTATGAGAAAACTAGCAAAATACATGCAAGAATATACTTTAGAAACTGTATAAATTAAGGGGTGGGGGTAATTGGATAGATAGCGAATTAGACATAAGTACAGACTACATGTGCTACGATGAATCCGTGAAGAAGCTGGTATAGGAATTTTTAAATAAAAATAACTTAACTATTGCATGTAGAGAAAAGAATCATGAAACGATAGAACATGCACACAGATATGGAAATGACAGAGATAGTAAACAAAACAAATTTTTATATTTCGAAAGAAGGAAATATAAAGTTATGTGAAATTATCAAGGAGAAAATAACAGTAACCCAGTTAAACTTAATATGCAAACGATAAATAAAACGATATGGGGTCAAGGAGAATGAATATTAATAGTATAAGATAAAGAAGAAGAAGGAATACAGAGCGAAAATTAATAATCTACTAGAGGATTTTGTGGACAAAGAACACACTAAGATAATAATATAATTCAGAAAAACTGAAAAGATAAATTTTTAAAAAATTTAAGAAAAAATAGAGTGAAATCACACAGGGGCGGAGAGAATGGATACACAAAACGAATACAAAGAGATACCGGGAAAAAAACATAACGTGGACAAGAAAGAATGAATGAAATGGAGGAAAGAAAATACATAATACAAGGAGCCAAAGTCAACGTATGGAAAGTTTATAATGTACACAATTGAGCAACGGGGCTATATAGAAAGACAGAAAAAGAGGGAAAGTTTGTAATGTATACAATAGAGCAACGGGGCTATATAGAAAGACAGAAATAAAAAGAGGCAAAGTTTGTAATGTATACAATAGAGCAACGGGGCTATATAGAAAGACACAAATAAAAAGAAGGAATGTTTATAATGTATACAAAAACAAAACAAACAAAGGGGCTATATAAAAAAATGACAGAAATAGAAAGAGGGAAAGTTTCTGATGTACACAATAGAGCAACGGTGCTATATAGAAAGACTGAAATAAAAATAGGGTAAGGCACCAATTGGACAAAATAAAAGTGAATAACCAAACAGACACAAAGATAATATATTGACAGAATATATATATATATATATATATATATATATATATATATATATATATATATATATATATATATATATATATATAGAGAGAGAGAGAGAGAGAGAGAGAGAGAGAGAGAGAGAGAGAGAGAGAGAATATCTATAGATAGCAGAGAGAGAGATAATATCTATAGATAGACTTTCATCTCTAGATCTGAAAGGTAATACTGACTATGCACTGTTTTATAAACTCTGCTTTTCGTAGCAAAAGGTAACAATAGAATATGAAGCAAAATAAAGACAATTAAAAAATTAGCAAGTAAATTAGCTTGAAATACAAATTAACTTACTAGACAGTGAAATAATCTCAGTTTTGACCAATAGAAGTAATGACTCAGTAAGAAAATTACTTTTTTAGAAAGTCAAATGGACTCAATTGTGACCAATATCATTACTAACTCATTAAAACAGTTGAAAATAAAAAAGCAGATTTATATTAATTGTGTGATAAAAATATTAAGGGTGTAATAGGGGTCACTAGGGACTACAAGATAAATTACTTCATTGGAACTTATTTATTAAATAGAGCTCTTCTTCTTCTTCTTCTTCTTCTTCTTCTTCTTCTTCTTCTTCTCATTATTATTATTATTATTATTATTATTATTATTATTATTATTATTATTATTATTATTATTATTAGATCCAGATGTATTAATATGTTCTCGTTGAAAAACCGATAAAAGCTACAGCAACAGAACTTTATATTTAAAGGGGTAAAATCAAAACCTAATTAGTACGTGACTCATATTGTGTCTTACATACCATGAAATCTGAAAGAACATTTATAAGTCGCAATTAATATATATATATATATATATATATATATATATATATATATATATATATATATATATATATATATATATATATATATATATATATATATATATATATGTGTGTGTGTGTGTGTGTGTGTGTGTGTGTGTGTGTGTGTGTGTGTGTGTGTGTGTGTGTGTGTGTGTGTGTGAAAAGCAGACAGGAAGCATGATGTCCCACCCAGTCACGTTATCCTGACACCAGGTTGACCAGTCCTAACACTAACCTCCTAATGCTAAGAGTCAAGCGAGGCAGCTGTTAGTACCATTTTTGCAAGTAATTGGCATGACTAGTTCGGGAATCAAATCAACTACCTCCCTCACCCGAGTCGGATGCTCTAACCACTATGCGACCTGAGCTGTTAAAAATCGGAGAATAGGGATTTAGAACAACTATTTGCTTTCTTAATGATAAATAACATTAGAACCATACCAGAAAACTATTTTACTGCCCATTTTTCAAAATTTGATAAGTAATCCTGAATGAAAAACAAGATAAAACGCTTTACTTATAGCAATGAAAACAGTTCTGACTTCATTTCCCTGGTTTAGATTTAAGAAAATCATGTTGTATATGTCTAGTAACTGATTTGCTTTCGAGTCATTGGGTGGAAAGTCTGAATTATTAGGTGTAATTCAATTATACTGAAAAACGTAAATATGCAAATATTTGAAAAGATACATTTTTCAAACATCGTTATCAATATACAACGGAGTTTATATATAGGACAATAGTACGAAACATTTGTTCTGCATCCTTGTTTGCATATTGGCGCCATAGTTGGTAATTTCCAACTATTAGGAAATCTTGAGATACGAATGGGAATATTTCAAATATGATACTTGACTTGCAATTATTGGACGCGAAAAATCTGGACCATTCGCCTTGAATTGATTAAAAACGGATAATCACGCTGTATTCACTGATCTCGATGCAAGAGATAATGGGACAGGCAAGTTGACTTTGTTTTATTATCGTTTTGTATCCTAGACTGGTCGCACAAGAAATGAATACATTTCTTAGCCTTGCTATCATAGCCTAGCTTATAATCAATGAATCACAAGATTTCTTCTTATACTTTCCCTGGATGTCTTTAGCAAGTTTCCAATTATTTTAAAATTTTACTCGTCCAGCAATAATTGCGGAATATATTTTATATTTTCATCAATTTCAGTTTCAGCCAACCTCCTATTCGTTACATAACATCATATATCTGATTTTGTATATCTGAACAACCCTCTTCCTTTTTCAATACTTGATTGCTGTATGTGTAATTTCTACCTATACTTATTATTCGTATTCCATCTAGTGGATATTCCACTTCAATATCCTTACAGTATACTTATTCCATCTATTGAATATTCCCCCTCAATATCCTTACAGTATACTTATTACTCGTATTCCATCTATTGAATATTTCCCCTCAATATCCTTACAGTATACTTATTACTCGTATTCCATCTATTGAATATTTCCCCTCAATATTCTTACAGTATACTTATTACTCGTATTCCATCTATTGGATATTCCACCTCAATATCCTTACAGTATACTTATTACTCATATTCCATTTATTGGATATTTCCCCTCAATATCCTTACAATATCCTTATAATATCCTTACAATATCCTTACAATATCATCACATTAACCTTAACATCTTTACTCCGATATTCACCATCACCACTGTTATTTACAGACATTCACCCCAACATCTGTCTGGAACCTCAACCACAACATCAATGTAAAGAGTCGCCCCACTGTGAGGTTTTGGTAGTGTGTTATTAAGGGTGGAGTGCTTCCAATGTTTATTTAAATTATTGTAGATGTCCCAACCAGGCTCAGTTTGGGTTTGGAAGTAGATTCGTAGATACAGTGAAAGTTAGATGTACAGCTCCGAGCTCCCAATTAGTAATGCCGACGGTTAAATGATCAAAGATACAAAAAGGGTGTAGTTCAGTAATAATAATTTAATGACAACTAAAAGATCAATAGTTCGAATTTCCCAAATACACTTCTCCCGCTCGACCCTTTTCTAGCCTATCGCATCATTTGATTCTTAGTGTGAGAGATTTCCACCAGTCTTTCTGTTCTACTTATCTGTGTATTCCTCTCTATCTCCTAATTCCCTCTCGTTCTCCCTGACACCCTCCAAGTTCCTTCTCCTCCTCCTCTTCTATTTTTCCTCCAGATCACTTTACTCCTCCTCCTCCCCTTCTATCCCTCTTTTCTATGTCAACTGCACGTTGTCGACACCGATTGCACTGTCGGTCTCACTTCCGTCTCCCTCCTAGAGACTCGGTACTACTAACTTGCACCGGAAGTTCTGTTCCGAAAAGCTTTCTTATCGAATCTTTTCTTTCTCTTACAATTCTGGTCCTAAAATTCCCGCCAAATTACGAGTGGCTTCTCTCGGAGTAACCTTCATTCTGTGGGCTTCTGTTTGATCCCTGGACCAATGTTTTAACGCCTGTGTGTGATGACTACAAGCCCTTTCACTGGGGGCTATTCTATAATCTGGGTGGCTGGCGACTTGCGTAATCTGCTTACGGCGATGATTACACATCAAACGCGGTAAAAAAAATACCCAAGTTTATACATTTCTGATATTATAGACTGAACAAACGTGACAATCAGCATACAGAGTGATTACCAACCTATCTTTATTTTTATTCATGATATTTTGTCCACTTTTCTTTCTTCCGGTTTCCAGCTTTACTTCCAACCTATGCTCTTAATTTGTACAATAATACTGTACTCTTTAATTTCCTGCTTTTGTATATTATATTGCTATTTTCATTCTTATGCACATTCTGCTTTTTATTCTTTGAACGATTCAGACTTAATGTTGGCTCGCTTCCAGCATCATCTTGCCATCTCCACCTCTACTCTAATCCCATTCATCTCTCCTCTGAATTCCTCTATAATGTTTGAAAATTTACTTTCTCCTCGTCTAATGATTTACACCATGTTTGTAAAACCTTTTAAACATGTGTTTACATTTTCTTAAATAGCTTACCCCTATTGACTCTGAAAATACTCTTGTAAGAGGTTATCTCAAGGATCTCCTACCTTGGCATCACTTGTCTTGTTTGAGGTATTAAACGTTTAAAATAACAGTCCCTCAAAATGACTGTATGAAAGAATTTCCAGGATTTAAAAATAAGATCAGTTCTTCTTTCTTAACTGCCGAGTATTGGAGTATTAAAACCATCCGCAGAGTATTGAAACCATTTCTGACATTCTTGAACGATACATATTTTATTGTCACTGAATGCAGGATCAGAACTATTTTCAATTATTGCAAAATCGATACCATTAATAGATTTTCAGTGAAAAACCCACGTTGATAGGATCATACGTTCCGGACAATTTGTGCAAAGATTTCCAATATGTTAATTGGCAGCCAAGTTTAAGGTCAAATCGGCACCATTCTTATTCAGAACTAGTCTTGTACCATACTTAGGTTCCAATGAAAACCCCATGTCGATACGACTTTCCATCTAGGATGAGTAACAAAAACAATATTTTAAAGATGGCCGTTATGGTTTTTATATTAGAAATCAGATTTACACCTTTCTTTATTTAAGATCAACTAGACACCATAAGACGTTTACTGCAGGAATATTTTGGCATGACCTTTCATTCAGAAGGAGTAAAGATAACACGATTTTAAAGATGGAGTTTGTGGTATACATTCTGGATATTATATTTTCATTTAGGAACTTTTAGATATCATTAGAAATCATTTAGTGAAAATCCCATGTTGATATGACCATTCATTTCGCTAGAGTAACGATAAAACAAGATTGTCATTGTTGTGTCCATATTGGATGACATAGCGAAACTATGTTCACCAGGTTAAAATATAAACGATAAGAAATCTTTTAATGAGAACCCCATAAACGAACTCGGCAGATTTCGTTCGTGGCGCGAAGATGTGTTTGAATAGAAGTTTGTTTAAAAATTTTCAATTTTTACTAACCGTGGCCATATTGGCTGACGGATCATCACCATTTTACTAAATTTTATAATTCGCAGTGCAGGAATGATTTCTAAAAAAAATCATATGTAAACTGGTCAAGTGTTTTTGTGGGGATTTTAAAGTTATAAATAGCAATTGTGCACGGACAGCGCACGACGGACTTAAGATATCAACTCACTTGTATTTCCCACGCAGTATAAGTTAATAATGCTATATAATAAATATAATTCGACTTGAGTAACTTACTCCGTTATACAATCAATCTATATCAGGTTACCAAATCGAGTACATCTTCCATTAAATCACTCAAATTCATTCCGTCAGGCCGTCAGGTTAAAGGTCATGCATGGCCACGTGAAAGTAGTCTAAAAACTGGGTCCATTATAAAAACTATGTCCTGAAATGGGACCACGCAGAGGTTTAATTTGCAATGCCTTTCCAGAAAAGAATACGGCGCACTCCAGTTAATTGCCTATCCGTCCAAGATCTAAGGCGGTCATTAACCTGTGTTTTGTCTTCAGTGTGAGGAATCTAGACCACGTACGAAGTGCGCTCTTCTATCCAGAAAGGAGATTGACGAAGGTGCAAGTTGACGTGATGAAAAATGCTTAATAACAGGGAAAAAATAACAAACAAAAAGACTTATGAACAAAATGAAAAAAAGCTTAAGAATGAAAAAAGAATGAAAAGCGGCGTGTGCCGCTAAATACTTATAACATTACTACACTATGTGCTGCAAATGACAACTCTGTGTGTAGTGTGTGTGTGTGTGTGTGTGTGTGTGTGTGTGTGTGTGTGTGTGTGTGTGTGTGTGTAAGAGTGGTGGAATTATGGTGAGTCTATAATGTTCATCATTTCCGCCGTAATGGGATCAGGAAAATCCTGAGTTTCCATCCCTACTCCCATCGGAACTCAAATAGTCGGAGCCGTCGTATGTAAATAGATAAATAACGAATGCAGCCATGAAATCAGACAGTAGAGGGTTAAGTATATATAGCTCTCTTCCCTGTAATTTTTCAATAGGCTAAAAAGTTGTAATTGGGACAAACAATATTAATATGTGAATGAACTCTCAAATATGGGACCGACCTAATTAACTTGAGTGGGTGGAATGCGGAGCCGTCATATGGAAATATGTAAATAATGAATGCAGCCATGAAATCAGACAGTATATGGTTAAGTATATATATATAGCTCTCTTCCCTGGAATATGTAAATAGGCTGAGAGGGTGTAATTGGGTCAATAACAGGTGAATCAACTCTCAAATATGGGACCAACCTAATTAACTTGGGGGTGGAGGATGCAGTATGGTTTTTTTTCTTTCCGAAAACAATAAATACGGAAATCTATCTCAGCTTTAAATATGTTTCTAAAATATATATTTGCTCTGCGTTGTGGCAATAAAGAAAATAAAACAACTATTGTATCAATTTCTATTTCTTGAAACAATACATTATGTTAAGGTGAAAGAAATGCATCCCTTTTAGAAAGTATCCCAGCCAATTTTTTTCAAGGTGAAACAAAGTTCGCACACTGATTCAACCTCCTTCAAAATGACAAATGTAACTATTCAGCTACTAGCCTATTATAATTAATGTATCGTCGATATATAATGAAAACTATGAACAAATTACTAAGGGATAAACCATTTTATTTTCGGGGGAGAGGGAGGATATCTTAAAAGTAAATTCCCTTAACCCCAAATAGCTTGAGAATAATATCCTTGTAATAACATTTAGAGAGAAAAATAACAGTCATTATAATATTCTTATTATATATATATATACATATATATATATATATATATATATATATATATATATATATATATATATATATATATATATATATATATATATATATTAAAAAATTTTTTGAGGTAAAAAATATTTTAAAAAATCATGGTTAGAAAGTTAATCGAGAACCCCCACCCAAAATTTATATAGTTCCTAACAAATGAAGATTATGTTGAGTTTATAGTGTTATATATGGCTACGTGCACTATTGACCAAAAATATTAGATTGAAATGAACTGTGAATTGACTCCGGTGATACTGATCCGTATCCTTACAAGTTACAAAGGCGATTCGACCTCTTCCTGCTTGATTTGTAACTAGGTGTAGCCCATTCCACAAAAGAGCAATAATCCTAGCCAGATAAAATTGCGAGCCAAGTTGAAAAGGAATTACGGGTGGACACAAAAGCGGTTGTGGCCACTCTCATACCGCTCCTGATAAGTCCGCACATGTTTCTCAATTTACTGTTGATGATAAATTGATAATTCACAACTTAATTACACATGAATAAATGGACTTAACTACTATTCTTAACTAGGACGCTTTACTAATTGCTTTAAAAGCCTGAACTCCCACTGGCAACACATACACAACCTCGATTAGCTTAGCCTATTTGGATTACATTAAATGTTTCTCTATCACTCTCAATATTAGAATAATCTTCTCTAGTCCGCATTTATTAAGAACTATTCTCAAAAATATAATTTTATGCCACCTGTTTCAAATCGCCTACAACTTCCTAAATTTTTTCCAGGTTTGTCTCAAACTCTGACATTTACCGCCATTGACCATGCGTGAACATTTCTAGCCTGGTCCCCTGCTTAGTATGCTCCCCGCGTTACCCGGCCTAAATTGGCAAGTTAATTTCATTGGTCGAAACCTAGTAAAATTTTTGTATCCCGATCGTCAGTGACATAATTCACACATTAGTGACCTCATTCCTACATACTTTCGAAACAACCCCTTGAACTGCGTTGATTGGTTGTAGCTTCACATCAGCGCCGTGCATGATGGAAAAAAGTATGGCCAGTCCGTACTTGCACTAAGATGGAGGTTGATAGTTGTCTGTAGTCTCCAAAGTACGCAGTAGACACTTTCTCCGTGTAATCAATGTGATACTTTCCAAATTGGTCCGTTTTTTGGAGATGAACTTTTGGCTACATTGCAAAGAATGGGGTTTTACAAATGAAAGGTATTGAAAATATTACTGCACTCAAAAATCAATGTAATGCCTGTGTTTTTTTATTTTTTTAATGTTATTACTGCAACTTTCAAGTGAAATAAAAAGAAGAAATCATTGCTTTCAATTGCCTGAAACTATTGCTTACGTTGCTATCAGTGATGTTAGATCCTCCAGTCATATGGATGCCAGTTAAATTAGCACGACCTATTAACAACTATGTACTTGAGGATACTTCAAAGTGACCATTTTTTTACTTCCGAAGTTGTTTCTAGACTACGATAGTAAAGACAGGCTTAAAGGCTTAATGCTTACTTCATTCTTTAATTAGTGTCAACATGTTTTTGTTCAGTAATTTCATGGTGGTTGTTGTATGCGTTATGTAGCATCGTAAAGCGCTTACAGCTTCTAAAGATTAGGCGCTATATTAAGTTGACATTATTATTATTATTATTATTAGAAGTAGTAGTAGTAGAGTAGCAGTAGCAGTAGTAGTAGTAGTAGCAGCTGCAGTAGTAGTAGTATTATTAGCTCAGAATTGTACAGTTCATAAGAGCCAAGGAGATCCAGCAGTACTAAGTTGCCCTCAGCCAGACAGCATTGATAACAATTCCATTCTTCGTGAAGAAGTAGAAATTGCAGTTAGGTCACTAAAGAAAGGAAAGTCATTGACAACATACCAGCAAAGATCATTCGAACAGTAGCAGAAGGGATAGCCACAGTCCTGACAACCATCTGCAACAAGATATGGAAGACAGGTGAATGGCCCACCACACAGACTCAGTCTTTGGTCATCGCACTCCCCAAGAAAATAAACCTACAACTATGCCATAACTACAGAACCATCAGTTTGATCAGTCACCCGAACAAAGTCATTCTGAAGATTATTCTCAACAGACTAAAGTCTCAAGCAGAGAAAATTAATGCTGAAGAGCAGATAGGCTTCCGCACAGAAAGGAGAACCACAGAACAAATCTTTGATATCAGACTCCTTTGCGAGAAATACCTTCATCATCAGCAGAATCTATATACCACATTTTTATTGGTTTCAAAAAGGCCTTTGTTAAGGTATTGCATGCAGCCTTATGGGCAACGATGAGGATGCACAGCATCAGCTCAGACCTGGTGTTAGTTGTTGAGCACTTCTAGGACAAACCCACCAGTTCTATCTTCATCAATGGCAGCAGAAGAGATTGGTTTCAAACAACAGTCGGAGTCAGACAGGGATATATGCTGTCTCCAACACTCTTTAACATTTTCCTGGAAAGGATAATGGAGAATGCCTTGCATGAACATAATGGCACTGTCAGCATCAGAGGAATAACAATCACCAGATGATAGTGATGGTTTAGCAGGAGATGAAAAAGAACTGGCTGAGTTGGTTGAGCGCCTTGACACAACCTCCACAGAAAATGCGGCATGGAGATTAGCCCCGAAAAACCAAACGGATGACAACAACACCAATGGCATCAGAGCAGTAATAAAGGTCAGTGGACAGAAGCTAGAAAGAGTCACAAGTTTCAATTACTTGGGATCAATTTTAATATATGAGGGATCCAAGCCAAACTAACTTTGCGCGATTATCCAGACAACAGCAGCAATAAAAAGGTTGAGACCAATAGACCAATATGGAAAGATACCAACACTGATTATGGCTCTAAAATAAGGCTGATGCGCTCGATTTTCATATCCATCTTTTTGTATGCTTGTGAAATATGAACGCTCACATCAGATCTACGATGAAGGACTCAAACCTTCGAAATGAAATGATACTGCAAGATCCCATACATTGATCATGCAACCAACGAAGAAGTCCACAACGGGATCAAAAGAACCATCGAATCCTATGAAGACCACTGTAAAAAGGCCCAAACTGAAGTGGTACGGTCATGTCACAAGATCATCTGGATTGGCAAAAGCAAAATTCTTGAAAGTCATAGTGCGAGGGTCAAACGAAGATGCAGACAGAAAAAGTGGTGGGAAGACAACATTAAGGAGTGGACAGGCATAATGTTTTGGAGATTCCCTACATAAAGTAGAGAACAGGGGAAGATGAAGAGAATTGATTGTAATATTAACTTTGGTTCCCCAACGACCTCTTGGGTTAAGGGATTGATGATGATGATGATGATGATGATGATGATGATGATGATGATGATGATGATGATGATGATGATGATGATGATGATGATGATGATGATGATGATTGGGGAGATACCTCTTGCACAATCTGAATAAAATCAAAACTCTACTTCATGTAGGACAGAGGAGATCTGATTTTCATCAGACTGACCACTTGCACTCTCATCTATTTTACAATTTATAAACTGTAACAAACAAATTCAGATTATGCCTTCTGGACCTCGTTGGTGAACAATGCACATTAGCAGAAGCATTGTCCTTCTAGTATGAACCACATTTTTTCTAACATTGCAAATTTGAAGAAAAAAAAAATATTTTTGATTTATTTTTGTGACGAGTTCATCAAATTTAAAACTTAAAAATTAAAGTCCTTATGCCAGGATGTTTTCTGTCAAATTTGAATAAATTCCGTTTTGCACTTCTTTAAAAGAAGAAGCTTAATCGTTTTTCTATTTAGTAACAGAAGCCATTTTATTTGGTGAATAGGCGTGATTTTCATAAATCTTTAAGCCGTTTGTGCACGGATGCTTTCCTTCACATTTAATCGAATTATGCTAAGATTTTAAGAGAAAAAGTCGTTTGAATGTTTTTAGCCTTTAATAATTAAAGCTGTAATTGATGTCAGATCTCCGACACTTATACAAAATTGAAATTCCATATGCAAGAGATATTTTCAGTCGAATTTATTTGAGATTTTTTTGCCAGAAAAAAAGTGTTTGAAGATCATATTGTACGCAGACTGGCAATATTTTTTATATAAATTTTAAACTTGTTTTGGTTAGAATATATTTTGTCAAATTTGGTAAAATTCTTCCGATCGGTGTTTAAGACGTAAGTAGCAACTGTAAACGAACAATGCATGACTTCCTTAAGATAACCTCATAAGCTCGCTTGGTTCACTTTTCCTCCAATGCAGTTCCATCATGATGACCAGACATGTCAAGATCCCCACTAACTTTATCAAGGCTTTGCAATTACCATTTTCTATCTGCAAAACATTGTACAAGTTTTATTCTTTTGGCAAGTTACAAACTTGTCGCAAAGCCAGGTTTTACATGTTTTATTTCTTTTAAATTTAGATATCTTCCATCAAACCTTTAGTTAATATTGACTATAATTGTGCAAAAATTTGAAGATAATTTCAGAGTTCATTATATCGTGTCGGCGTGACATTAACGATTAAGACTGAGGTATGGGCTAGTTCGGCAATAACTTGGCAGCTTGTAATAGTTACCCTCTTTTGTTTGGAAGCATAAGTAAATTTTAGTTATAGTCCGTTCGATGACGGTGATACTGATATCTTAATGTAAGGTCATGTAGCGGGAAATGACAAAGCTAAGACAAACCAGGGCCACAAATTGCTTAAAATCTTGGGCCAGTTGAGTTAGGTGTCATAAAATGTTATTTTCCTGAATGGTTATTAATAATGGCGGTCTAGAGAAGATTATTCTGACTTCGATAAGAGTGTTAAATTTTTTTTTGAGAGATTAAAGAAATTAATCTTGATTAGTAAAGCTAAACGAGGGAGCGTGTGTTCCCAGACGAAATTCAAGGTTTTAGTAATTACTCTCACTAAATTAGTCAAAGTTCCGAGTGGAGCCAGAATTTTATCTCCGGGAAATAAGAAGCATTTCTTGTTAGATTTCTAAGGGGACGTGTTTGGGAAAGTTGAAGAGACGAAAAGAGATAGATTCAAGGGCGAGTCTAGAAAAAAAGACAAGATTAGTCTCAACTAATATAAGTTTATAATTATTTGTTGAATTTATTCGTTTTAAATTCATATTACTCTTTTTCTTGCTTCAGAAAATAATCGTACATACATCTGTCTTGAATGTTATAGATGTCATGTAGAGTAGGAATTTCATGGATTACTCTGATATGCATTGTGATAATTAAATTATTTGTTTTGAACGTTATAGAAATCATGTATCATAAAGATTTCGTGTATTTATTAAAATACAAATTGTGAGAAGTAAATTTACATGTATGCTGCGAATTGATTTGTCAGTGTCTGGAAATGTATGTCAATGAATAGCTAATTAGCAGACTAACGTATCTACGACAAGAGGTGAAGTCCATTAATTAATGTGTGCAATTCAGTTGTGAATTCTTTCAAACTAGAATCTATAATGTTAGTTTTAGGATCTTGTGTCAACAGACATAGTTTAGCTAATAATGTATAGCCTCAGTAAAGGTTTATTTTTAGAGGTCAGTTATGTGATGTTCCATTAGAAATGCGAGGAGCATCTAGAAAAGACATTAATTTACGGTAATAGGGCTGTGAGTGTGTATTAGGTTGAGAACTTACCATATGAACAATAACACCTTGGTCGATCATTTCCTAAATAGCGATAACCATAAGACCACACGGAGGAAAAGGATCGCATCAACACAAACTATCATTATCTTACTCTGGCTGTTACCTCATTTTTTCTTAAAATTGTAATATGTTTAGATCCGACAATAAAGTATGAATTTCGATCTCCTTGGAGTTAAACTGGAACACCCTTTTCCACAAATAGAGCAAACATTACAGAAAACGCCGATGTGCTCCAAAATACTATACACTTTTTTCCCTCCTATCCGATTACTCCTTCTCTGTGATTATTTCCAAAACAGGTTCTCAAATGTTTTTCTTGTTTTTGTATTTTTATCGATGTTTGACGGCACATAACACCATTTGTTCAATAATGAAAGGCTCCTAAATCAGAACGCGTTGTGCTAAACGTTGATACATATATATATATATATATATATATATATATATATATATATATATATATATATATATATATATATATATATATATATATATATTATGAAATTTACCTCTGAAGTCAAGGATGTGAAAATGAGCAAGCAGAGCTAGCAGTCTCTTGAAAGATGCACATCTAGGATGTACGATGTATTTTTAAATAGCCATTATAACTTGTGAGGAAACCCGGCAAAATTCTTTTCTGTTAAAACGATAACCCTATGCAAAATACGAAAATGTAGAGCGTCACCATGATTATGAAGGGCGCTCAAACTGAAATGATTTCTGTCGAATTTGACAAAGTGTTTTAAGCGGGGTTTTTGTTTAGAAAAAGTTACAAAATATTTTTTTTAGTAACAGCAGTCATATTTGATGGCTGGTTGGCATCACTTTATAAACTTAAAAGCCCTTCACGACAGAATGTCTTTTATAAAATGTGATAAAATGCAGTTGAGAAGTCATTCAAAAGATTTTTCTTTTTTTTATTAATTTCTGTCTTATTTGATTGCAAATTAAATGCTAGTTTACTTTTAGTGACGGTGGCCATATTTGATGGTGGATAGGCAATAATTTCAAAGATTGTAAGGTCATCATATCACGATGCTTTATCAAGTTTGTTTGGTCCAAGTATATCCAGAGCTTTTGGATGTGTCATTTAAAGGATGGGGATTTTGTATTTTTAGTGGTGACGGCCGTACAGGTGAAAGGTTTTTCTTTCAGTTTTCGACAAATTATGTTCAGTCGATTTTGCAGAAGTATTATTGTTAGTTTTTTTTAAAAAAATAAAATAAATAAAAAATAAATTGCGGATTATACATTTAACTGCATATTGGCATCATTTAAACAAGTCTGAAGGTTTTCAATCCAATTTACTTAGTGCCGGACTGGTATTGTAGATTTTGAATACAAAAAAATTAGTTGAACATAAAAAGTAACAATTGTCGACGTTACCAGTCGGTTTTGTTATTTTATTAACGTCGGAAATATTTGAAGGCATATGAACATTGTTTGTATAACATTTAAAAGTCTTCATGCGATGATTTTTTTTTAAAAAAATAAATAAATAAATTCCTTTCCAATATTTTCAGCTAATTTTTAAAAAATTTTGACACCACATCCCACCTTCCATGTTGTTATTTTTGTTTGTAATTGCGACCACATTTGAAGCAGGCTTGACCCTAGAATGTGCAGGGCCCGAGATAGCATGCGATGAGCGCGGGGCCTCAAAAAACAAAAAAACAACAAAAAAACATTGCATTGCGGAGAAGGTGAATTTGAAGGAGGATCGGCATCATTTAAATAAATCTGAAAGCATATCATGCCAGGGTACTTTCTGCCAAATTTTGTAAAGCTGTTCCACTGTCTTTTAATAATTTTAAAATAGCACTTATTGAAGCATACATGGCTGTTCAATAAGCTTAGTTGGCCTTACGGTCAGATGAACTAAACGTGAATTGCATTTAATCAGCGATAATTGCATACAATCAGTTTTCTTACGATTCTGAATGATTTAAAAAAAAAAAACCAGAAAGAAAGAAAATAAATATACCACACCATTAATCACTGTTTGGCCTCATTCACAGTTCAAAATCTCATTTGTGAATAGTAATATAATTTCCCAGAAAACATAAAATACTCCATGGGTCTGTTCAACCTTTCAGTAATTGTGAAGTCTTGTGTAACCGTAATCACAAAGCAACTCTGACATTGTCTTCTCATAATTTAAGCAATGATTGCGAATTGTGAAAACAACAAAATTGATAAACGTAAAAAATATGGTAATGTTTATCATTTCCAAGATATTGAAGATAAAAAAAATATTTTTTTCAGCGTGTCCAGTTTATACTAACTTATATCTACATTGAATTAAAACTTAACTGTAATTTTTGGGGAAAAAACTTATCAATAATTAAGAGCCCAGCCATTTAATTTTCTGGTAGGCTTTTCAGTCCAATTAGGTCATTTTTTCCGTCTTTTGAGTCATTAACTTCAATAATTACAGTAATGTAAGGGGCAAAATTAGTTCTCTTTTCAATAACAGAGCAAGCGTCTGTTTATCAAATTATTTAGTCCAACTCTCTACTTCACTATCCGAATGATTTGGTACCTAATTGACTTCAGCTACTAAGGATATAACTACGTACATTTCCTAAATTTGGAGGGATTAGCCTAAATGAGACTTTTATTCTTACAAAAATTTGTTACAAAGATTGTTTCTTCTTTCCAGCTTTTGCTGAATTTTTTTTCTTTTGAGTATCTCTGTTTAAAGATGATGTAAGTATAGCGTTGAATACACACGCAATCTGTTTGCAGTATCTGTAATATGTCTTCCACGAGCGTTCACATGCTTTGGCAAATTAAACATTTAAATAAACTGAATTGTGTCCGTAACGTTTCCATCTCACACTAGGTAATGTCCCGCTGAGCGGCAAATTTAGCTCCAGGCAAGGCACGCGCTTAACTGCATGGACGTTGTCTTGAATCTGGGTCCTTTATAAAAATTTGGCCCGAAACCGGAGCATAATAAGTTGACTGTCCTGAAATGAAAACAGGGCGTTCTAGTTATATGCGATCTGTCCAACATCGACGGCAGTTTTCAACTTACAGCCTCTCTTTCGTCTCCAGTGGGAGGAATCAAAACCAATTCGTGTATTTTTAACCCAGAGCGGAGATGGGCATATATGGGAGGTGACCACTATTTTTCCCTCTTGTGTTCATAGCTATTTATGCGAACAGGCATGTATGTATGTATGTATGTATGTATGTATGTATGTATGTATGTATGCATGCATACAAGAATGTATGTATGTATGTATGTATGTATGTATGTATGTATGTATGTATGTATGTATGTATGTATGTATGTATGTATGTATGTATGTATGCATGCATACAAGAATGTATGTATGTATGTATGTATGTATGTATGTATGTATGTATGTATGTATGTATGTATGTATGTATGTATGTGCATTCACACAGTCTGCTATCTCTTTTCTTCCATATTTAAGGTTTCCACAAACATAAACACACTTTTAGTTTATTAGCATTTTCTTCGTAGTTTCCATTTTAATGATGATGTACAGCAACAGCGCTGGATCGTTGTATCTGTCATTCTGGACGAGGTCAGACTTCACTTTTTGAGTTTGTTGTTTAGGATTAAAACCATTTTACTCACCCCACCCCCTCCGTGAGAAGAATTATTCACATACTCTTTGTTGACTGATCTGTTTATTTACTGTGGAATGACGGCACATACCATTTTAATTTTTTCGAGGGAAGGGTGCGGCAACATTCCTGCGAACCAAGCTGTATAATATTTCTTAATTCCTTATTCAAAACATATTTTCATACTTAGAAATTCATGTAGGAAGTAAGAGAAAAAATTCAACCAAAGGAGGAACCGAAATAAAAAAAAAACATCAAAAATTAACACGTGACTACCTATTTCACCCACATATGAAATGGTTATTGCCTCAGTTTTAGGCCGCAGATACTCGCCTACATATCACATTTCCTGCTATTGATTAAAGCATTTTTAAATGTATGCAGGAGAAATACTTTAAAGGTAGTTAAGACAGAAAGAAAAAAGAAAAGATAAATAAAATCGCTATATTTTAGCAAACCTAAAATATTGCTAATATTGCTCTTCTTGACAGCTTATGAAAACAAAATATTAACTGCATCCTTCCTGTCGACAACTTAAAAAAAAGAATGGACCTAGTGCTAGGATTTAGGCATAAACTAAACAAGCTAAATAAAACTAAATAAACTAAACTTAATATAGGGCCTCACAGTCTGAAGAGGCTTTTCAAATTTATTTAATAGGCCCTTTACAGCTTCCAATACGTTAGGGCCTTGTTATGTCTAAATCTGGCACTGTATTGACGTCATTTCAGTTCGTACTTCCCATCTTTGTACAAAATAAGCAGTCTCGCCTGAAACCCATACCGCGCGCGCACACACACACACACACACACATACATACATACATACATACATACATACATACATACATACATACATACATACATACGTACGTACGTACGTACGTACGTACGTACGTACGTACGTACGTACATACATACATACATACATACATACATACATACATACATACATACATACATACATACATACATACATACATACATACATACATACATACATACATACAGAGAGAGAGAGAGAGAGAGAGAGAGAGAGAGAGAGAGAGAGAGAGAGAGAGAGAGAGAGAGAGAGAGAGAGAGAGAGAGAGAGAGAGAGAGAGTTTGTTTGCATACTTTATACCACTTGAGGAAATAAGAGAAGCGTATTTAGAATTGAAACACCTGCATATTTTTATCAAGGGTGGTTGGATTTTCTGGAAAGATATTGGATTTCAAATGGAAATCAATGTATTTATTTACTGCGCGAGACTGATTCGTATCGAAAAAAAGAAACAGATCTTGCTGCTTGACCATCAGATAACAATATTTTTGTTTTCAAGGTTTAGTCCATTCCACGAACTGGTGTAAAATATTTACGTTAATTGTGAAACCTTGATTCATATAAGTAAGTGGCATGCATTATGTTTATACCTATTTTTCAAGTGGACTAGACCTTAATGAATATGTTATTCGGTCCAATACGTCAAAAAGGTGATTGACGTATCAAATAAGTATCCTTTTCAGTGTTTTTGGAAAGCATTCATGTCTTATGCCCGACATACGTGGGAAGACATGCGGTTGTATGCAGAATTTCGAAACAACAATTAAGAAACATGCTATCCATGTGATAAAAAAATACGAGCGATAATATAAAAAATACATGCAGCTGTTTACTAAAAATTATATTCAACTTTATTATCTCCTTCTTTCTCATCTTGGTATTATTTTTTTCTTATTATTACAGGTTAATGTATACTTTGTGGATTTGTTACATTATGTGTGTCTATAGTGTTTTCACCATGGTTATCTTCTTTACGAGTCAAGTCTGACAATGAATGAAGATAAAGGATTATAAATCTGGCGAGGTTAGTTACATTAGTTTCACGGTATCAGTCCATACATACATACATACATACATACATACATACATACATACATACATACATACATACATACATACATACATACATACATACATACATACATACATACATACATACATACATACATACATACACACACACACACACACACACACACACACACACATACATACATACATACATACATACATACATACATACATACATACATACATACATACATACATACATACATACATACATACATACATACATACATACATACTCTGCATTTGGTTGCTGGGGCGTGACTATCATACAATGAAAGCAACCACTTATCAGGTTGTTCTGCTGTGGCAGGTAACAGAGAGTAGTTATGTTTGCTTGAATCTCAGACACTGGTTTGGTTATAGTTTAATACAAGGTGGATTCTCTTCGTAGCAATCAAAGAAGGAGGATTATAAACTATTACGTAAAGATCGCATATGTGGGTTGGATAACTGGCTATTAGATGTTTAAAAAGTGAATGGAATGAAGAAATTATGATGTGTAAGAGTTTCTAAGACTGTCAAAGTGAGAAATAATAAATACAAAAAGGCTCAGCAGATATTTAGTCAATTAGAAGGAGCACAGTACAGGCGGAAAAAATGGACTGACTTTGTTCCACTGTTATTGTGGCTTGGTCCAGTTAAAACGATGTGTGGTCGAAGTTGAAAATTGCGGTGTAGTTCAAATGATTCATGTGTCTTTTGACAACATTTATTTAGTTATTTATTTATAAGAAGAAAATGATTTTGAAAACTGGGTATGTAGTAGATGTAAAGTGGGAGGTTGGGACCAGCTGCCTTATGAATTCCTCATGTCTAGTAATAATAATAGTCGACTAGAGCTCTCCGAGTCGAGCATTATTACGAGACACGAGGAGCTCACAAGGCACATGATCCAAAATACCACTTGTACATATACTTCATTTTTTCTAATATTTACACGGTTTATGCGCAAATATTTGGCTTCTGGTTAAGGTAAAAATTATTATTTTGATCATGTCACAACATATTTTATTTCTCTGCGTGTTTCATAGCTTAGAAAGCGTAATATGTTGATACTTAGCTTGTTAATTCTTTATTCTCTATTTCTGACACATCTACGGGGTCCGTAGATGCGTTTGGGCACACTGCGGAGTCGATACATATTTTTAAACATCTGAGTCAGTACATATTTGTATACATATTTGCGGAGTTAGTACATATATTTAAAGCATCTGCGGGGTCAGTACATATTGTATACTTTGCGGAGTCATTACGTCTTTGTACACATCTTCGGAGACAGTACATATTTTCATTTTAATATAATGTGTGGTGTACCTATATCGAATCATGTCAGCGACAGGCATTTTAGCGAACACACGTTAGTGAATTGGACTAGGGAACTATATGCATGGAAGTATATTGTAGAAAATGATGTGATAAAGAATATAAAGTATCAGGTGTTTGCCCACTGTGTGTAGCTTTCATGCAGATTCCTCTTTCATGCAGATTCGACTGTACGCATGAAACTGTATCTTAAACCATTACGATTACACTCTCACATAAGACGAGACAAAAAGAATAGAAGAACTTAATATACCGTAACATAATGCACTGGTAGATAAGGGACTGTTTGTTTGTTCTACTTATTACACCTAACAGACTGCACAGAGTCGGATCTGCTAGCGCATAATGTGACGGTATGTCTTGATCTATCCGTTTAGCAGTTGGAATCGACTTAGAAGAGAGAATGACGGTATATTACGCTATAGAATCTTGCCTACGTCCTTTATATATAACTATTATGTATATTATGGTTACCAAGCTACGGGACACAATAATTTGCATAAGTACTTCTGGAGATATGTCGCATTATATTCTCTACACGTGTGTTAAAAAAATAACTGCAACACAGCAACATACGACATTCCACAAATTTAAAGTTAAAATTAAAATATAAATTTATTTTAATCATAAATGATTATAAATATCAAATACAGAGACATATATTAAAACTTCAGAACGTTTCTGCAATTGTTAAGAATATAATTATATAAGACATTTTACATATAATTTGTTCCATCTATTAAATCATCCGAGAAATAAAACATTCCATAGAGATTTAAAGATATAGTTCTTACTATTAGATATTCTTGTCATCATTAAAAACACATACTTTTTTATTAATTCATTTTCAAACGAAATGAAGTATAGTCTGCATACATTGCAAACGCACTATATATATATATATATATATATATATATATATATATATATATATATATATATATATATATATATATATATATATATATATATATATATATATATATATATATATCTCCAGTAACCAATTTTTATTTTTGTATTTTTACGAGTCCATACTCTTAAAAAAAGTAACAGAAAAGAATGAAGACAATAAGCTTTGTAAAATTTAACAAATAATTTATTTTCCCTATAATACAAAGTGAAAAATGAAGAAAAAAGAATTTACGGTAATGCGAATCAAATCCCAAAATAATCCAGGATTTAAAGGCACAAGTTCTAGTAATAAAAAGTCCTAAATAAAATTCAGTTCAAGTCCCAAATAGATCCAAAATTGAAGGCAAGGTTTGCGAAGTGCTGATGTGTCAACAATCTCTTGTTGAATCACAGAAATATTATTCCATGTTTTAATTCAGTATAAATTCCAGTGTAGCTCTCATGCAGACAAGAAATTTATCAGAATACTTTTGTATTTATAGAGAAATGAATCACTTAAATTCACTAATTTGACGAAAATAACATTTAACTCAAACTGGTTACAACATAATTTAAAATGCTAGATGTTAAAGTACAACCGGTAAAATCCGCAGTCATAAAATAATATAGTCATCTGCTTGACTTCAAGCCTTCTAGAATGATCTAATGAGCCTTGTTTATTTACAACATAATAGCTTATAAAATTCACTTTTGAATCTCAAAAACCCTGACCCGGATCAACATATTTATTCTTTCTTTGTTTACCTGAATAATAATTTGGTTAATAAGCTCATTCACATAGAGAATAGTGAATGTTTTATTAGTTGTTTACGTAGATGAAATAAAAAAATAAAAAGGTCAATCAGGTCCAAAAAATCAATTAGATGAAGCAGAAGTGAACTCAATTTTGGCAAGTTTAAGTCCAGCAAGCAATGTTACCTTACAAAAACATGTGATGAAATTAAACGAAAATTAAAACTAACAGACAAACAATTACACATACATACATACATACATACATACATACATACATACATACATACATACATACATACATACATACATACATACATACATACATACATACATACATACATACATACATACATACATACATACATACACATACATACATACATACATACATACATACATACATACATACATACATACATACATACATACATACATACATACATACATACATAACAATATAGTCACTGAAGATTGTTCAGACTTTTGCCCTCTTCCATCAGACGATCGGTCCCTATCTGTGAAATATTTCCATGATTCTTGTTCAAAATATATAAGTCTAAGCGAATTCTCTCTCTCTCTCTCTCTCTCTCTCTCTCTCTCTCTCTCTCTCTCTCTCTCTCTCTCTCTCTCTCTCTCTCTCTCTCTCTCTCTCTCTCTCTCGATCTGATCTGATTAAAATCAGATTTCCACGGTCCTACGTAAAGATCTCACAGCGACTTCTACGGGTTAATATTCTGGCGACCTTTGAATTAGCCAGTGGTCCCAAAACGGTCGCTGTCAGACCTTCACGAGATACAAACGAGACCTGAATGAAGGGGGTGGTGGTGGAGGGTTTGCTTAAGTATACTCTTTTTACATACTTTCAAAAAAATATTTGGCTTTTCAGCGTATGCAACCATAATAATCAGGGCTTTTTGTACTGAGCAGACACCACTTTAAGCAAGATTCCTAATAACATTGAGCTCACTCTCCTGGCTGACATCTGTCAAATAACCCAATACAAGAGCAGCTGGACAAGAACCATGGGTTATTAGGATGCTTTCCGTTTCGACTTTTTCCACTGGCGTTAATTGCATATGCTATAAAAACAATTGCTTTAATGTCTCTCTTGTTTTCATATATTCGTCCATATTTGACGGCACATCATAATTTGTTCAAAAATGCAAGGTTCCTATGGCAGAGTGCTCTGTGATAAAAGTTGGTCAATTCTGTTGGGCGGGTTTAGCAAACGCAGCAATTTTTTTTTTATGGTGGAGCAACATTTTTGTTGAAATCGGAAAGGCGTTCAAGATGCGACATTTTTTGTCAGTCTGATAAAAAATATGTTAAGCGTTGTTTTAGAAGAAAGTTATAATTTTTTTGGGGGGGGAGTGTGGTAGTAACGGCAGCCATATTTGGTGGCAGATTGGCATCATAGGAAGAAACGTAAAAGCACTTCACGCCAGAACGCTTTCATTGACATACGATCAAGTTCAACTGAATGGTATTTGAAAAGTGGTTTAAAGGATTTTCCATTTTTATTAACGGTTGTCCTTTTTGATAACTTATAAACATTTTCTGTACAAATCTGAATGCACTTAATACCGCAATGATTTCATCAACATTTTTGAGAAGTAGCTGTTTAACTTTTTTTTTTCAAAAAATTTTTTTTCTTAACTGTTATGATATTTGTGTATGAGATACAGCCTTTTATTCCATGATGCTTTCTGTAAAGTCTCTTCACATTCTCCTAAACTGTTTTTATTTCACATTGACAATTAATTGCAACAGCTGCTAACAGTGATTTCATTTATGGTTCTCAATGATTTTAACAAACGTGAGAAATACAATAAATGGACTTGACCCGTTATCGCTATTTGACCCCGTTCACAGTGTAGCTTTTACCCTATGCAAATTTGAAAACTGTACAATGTCGTTTGTGAATTGTATTAAAATTTCAATGAAAATATGAAAATGCTCTTTAAAGGTCTGCTCAGCCTTTCAGTATTTGTGTTGGATAGCAACGGAAACGTTTGATGAAATATGGAATTCGAATTAATATCTTGCGAATCCAAGCCACATTTTGTGTAGCAGTTTTATAATACCCCCATAATATTTATCACAATTAACTGATGCTTCGAAAACGAGAACATCAATACCTGACTATACCTGACCCCTTAATGAAACCCCGAGTAAAAATTGTCATGAAACCTCACTGAGGTACTTATATAGTACACGGAGAGGTTGGGAATGCCTTCACTGCGGTGCAATTTGAGACACTAAATATGCAGATAGTAAAAACAATTATCTCAGAGTGAACTTTGGAACCACGAGAGTTATTTACTGTGAGTGAATATCGAGTAGTTTATCTTGAGTACATTGGGAGAAGAGAAGGGTATTATCATGAGTTTTCCCATTTTTTGGAGATAAAATCAAGCGCCTTTGCTCGGCCTTGTGCTCAAGCGCTTGTGCTCGGCCTTGAAGATTGTTTCAAATCTTGCGTAACCGTAATTACAGAGCAGCTCTGACGATGCTCACAATTTGTCCATTCATAATTTGAGGGCTGAATGCGAGCTGCGGAAAGAAGTTTCGATTGAAGTGAATTGTATTATGTGTTATAATCATGATAATGAAGATGAATATCATTTTCTTTTAGGGTGTCAGTTTATATTAACTTTTCATTAAAAACTATCAATAATTCTGGAAACAACCATCAATAACCAAGGGGCCAGACATTTAATTTCCAGGCACTCTGTGTGTGTGTGTGTGTGTGTGTGTGTGAGAGAGAGAGAGAGAGAGAGTGACTGGACATTTCACTTCAATTAGGATATTTTAAAACTAGTACCTCGAAATACTTTTCAAAAATAATGTAAAGGACTTCAGAAGTTCTTTGTGCGATATCAGAGCAAGCATATGTTCATCAAGTTAATGGGTGAAACTCCCCACCGCCCTACCCGAAAAATGGTTTGGTCCCCAAGTGCAATCAGTTGTTAACTACTAGCAATAAGAAAACATGTACATTTGTTAAATTTGTTTAAAATAAGAGAATGATTTTTATCATACAGTAATTTGCTATAAAGGTTATTTATATCTGTCCATGATCTCCCTTCACATCGTTGCTATCTAAGGTACCGATATGTTAAGCTAACTACACCTTGGCGGCGGCCCCGAGTGGTCGAGTGGTCTAAAGCGCTGACCGTTACGGACCAATGCCATCTCACCTCTGTCTGCGTGAGTTCCAGTCCAGACTCGACTAACGTGGGTAAGTGAGAAAGCCCGTCAGTAGCTTCACGTGGTTCTTTCCGGGGGTTTCCAGGGTCCTTCCTCCACGATTAATACTGGCCGCTATGTATAGCCTATATTGTGATGAAAAATGGATGTAAACCCTATAACAACTATCTACACCTTGGCGGATCGGTTAGATATTTCAATGCTTCAGATCTGTGAATTTCATTGGATGAAGCGGCCTGCGTATACGATCAAAGTCAACTTGTTAAAGTTAAAACACTCTTCGTACACGATCGACAGAAGAGAAGCACACAACTGGAAAGGATTCATAAATAAGCAGTTTTCTACTATCCGTCCATAATTGCACCAATACATCCCTTTCCTCATATACGTATGTAATGGCACAGTTTAACTGAAATGGACTTTTGTTCTAGAAATTGGAAAAGGGCGTTAGGCAATTGCCTGCTTGTTTAAATCGAGAGCTTCCATTTGGTTTGGAATGACAAAAAGTTGACACTATTAAGGAGCCCATTGTGACAATAATTTGATAAATGAAATGATAAAGTTTTGTTCATTTATTATATTCTCGACTCTGTTTTTAAAATGGGTAGGGGTACAAACAAACGGGAGGGGTGTATATACTATAATTAATTGTTCCACTGAGCTCACATTTAGCTGAAGGTAAGGCACGTGCTTAACTGCACTAACGTTGTCTGGAAACTTGGTCCTTTGTGAAAATTAGTCCCAAAACCAGGGCAAGCAGCAACATGATTAACATGGCTGTCCTGAAAAGAAAACGGTGCGCTCCAGTTAATTCTGATCCGTCCTGTATTGATGGCAGTTTTTCACATTATAGCCTCTCTTTCGTCTGCATTGGGTGGAATCAAGACCATTTAAAGGGCATTTTCAATCCAAATGAGAGATGAAGGTTACCAAAATCAATATTCCATCTCCCTAGAGTTGATAGCTATCCATGCAGGCAGGTAGGCATGTGCGCACCAGCGTATGTATTTATTTATATATACGTACACACAGCTTACTATCACGTTTTTATTCATTTTTTTTTTCGTTTTGCTTTCCAGAATAAAATAAAGAAAATCTTCCATTATCAGCATTTTGTTAGATGTCTCCATTTTAGCGACGATATACAAATTGAATATGCAAGAAACTGTTGGATCGGTGTATCGATCATTCTAAATGAGTTCGACCCTTGCGGTTTTAAAGTCGCATATGTAACTGACGAGTGACTTTTACTCAGTCGATCGACTCCCCCCCACGGAAAAGAAATAGGATTGCTTGATTTATTTGCCAGAGTATGGTAGCACCGACCACTTAAAATTTAAAAGGGGTGGTAAGGCAATATTTCTTCCGCAGTGGCGTAGCAAGGGTACTTAGCCACCGGAGCGGTCCAAACGTAGAACGTGCAAGTAAAAAACAGGAAAAATAATTTCAGCAAAAAAGGGACCAAAACTTAACACAAAATAATATGAGCACCTTTTAATCCACCTTCAAAATGGTAATTAACTAATACATGAAAAATACTTTGACAGTTAAAACAGAAGGAAAGAAGAGAGAAAAGAGAAATAAAATATATTGCTAACTGTGCTTTTTTGACAGCTTTATAAAAGCAAAAGTTTAACTGCATCATTTATGTCGACGACTTGATCAATGTCAATGTCATTATATATATATATATATATATATATATATATATATATATATATATATATATATATATATATATATATATATATATATATATATATATATATATATATATATATATGCATGCATGCATGCATGCATGCATACATACATACATACATACATACATACATACATACATACATACATACATACATACATACATACATACATACATACATACATACATACATACATACATACATACATACATACATACATACATACATACATACATACATACATACATGTGTGTGTGCGCGACTTTACATACTGAAGTAATATATTGCAATATTAATTCCAGTTGTTATGAATCAATCGAACTTTCTGTAATCTAAGTGGATATAAACGGTAACGTGATACTGATTAAAACATTTAAAACAAAGTTTTATTCATTGGAAAATTTTGCGGGCTATTTTTGGTTCCATGTTTCCTGGTAATTATGTGAAGCTTTACTTATACGAGCGTCTTACACCATAACAATAAGCCCCATCCATCTACCTTTGTCATTTCCAACCAAATTTTGCAACACCCTGATCGCCAAACAGAAGTTAAAACAGTGTAATTGTACAGTCATTCCAGTATTTCAACACTCACCCCTTTTGCCAAAGAAAGCATACGGTATACTCTCCAAGCCAATCGCAGTTTGCGTCGGTAATGCTTCACCGGCTGTTATTAAATACCGGGGTCGTATGTCCAACAAGGGATCTCACAAAACAAAATGACACGAAACAATTTAGCTTTTGAAAGATCGAAATGTATCGAACTCAGTAACAACAGATGCTACAACAACACGTGCCATACACAAGAGTTATGTTATATAAAAAGGAATCGCCTGGTTTAAAAGCATCAACCAATTTTTTTAATATATTAAACCAATGATCATAGCAATATAACACTGTCATGACTCGCGCTGACACTCATCTTATATAAGATGCCCCGAGTGGCCGAGTGGCCAAGTGGTTTAAAGCGTTGTCCGTTACGAATCACTGCCATCTCACCTTTGTCTGCGTGGGTTCGAGTCTAAGATTCTGCGAATGTGGATATGTGAGAAAGCTTGCCAATAGCTTCTCGTAGGTTGGTGGTTCTTTCCGCGGATTTCCCGGTTTCTTCCTCCACCATTAATACTGGCCGCAATGTATAGCCTCTAGTGTGCTGAAAAATAGCGTTAAGCTCCAGAACAACAACATCATATATCACTCTATAAAGAATCAGGCTTTGTATTCTGTCGCAGTTAAGATGCTAATGAAAGAAAACGTCGATCTAACTAAAATTGAATATTTGGTTGAAGAAATCAGCTGATCGGATGAAAGAAAGAAAGTAAATTGGAATTTTAAGGATGAAATTATCACGGTTGGATATTTATCGATATGCACATTATACCTTATCACTCACAAAATTAATATAATTCCTTCGAAATGACTTTATATTAACTTTGTGATTGGTTATGTAAATTGCACGCATCGATAAATACCCAACCGTTATCATTGAATTCTATAATCAGCTTTTTTCCCCAATGAATTAAGGGACTAAGAAGCGTGTAAATAATTGACATACACTGCAAGTATTTTTTGACATGTTCTGCTTTCTGGAAGTATATTTGATTTGAAATGGAAATGCATGTATTTATTTACTCCATGATACTGGTTCGTGACAATCAAAGGAAAAAGATCTCGAGGTTTGTCCTGTACGTCATAACATTTTTTCAAGGTTTAGTCCATACCACAAATAGTTGTAGGGTGTTGACGTGAATTCTAAAAATTTGTGACAGGCCGGATATCTATGTCATATAAATAAGTGGTGTGCATTATACTTTATCTATTTGTCAAATGGAATATTCTATTTGGGCCTATGCGTCATATAGGCAGCTCATGTATCAGCGTAATAAATAATTTGATAACCGTCGGTTTCCGTGTTTTTAAAAAGTATTCAAGTATTGCCCGACATTTGTGGAAAGGCTCAGGGCCGACAAGTGGGGGAGGAAGGGGCAACCGGGGTTATATCTCAGGGGCCAAGTGCCGTTTTAAGGCATAGGCACGCGAGGCACGTGCCTAGGACCCCGCGCAGCAGGGGGACCCTCAGTGGTCCCAAAACAAAATTTCGGTGTCGGTTGTGTTGGCAGTTTATTACTATATTAATAAATTTTACAAAATGACACACAAATACATGGAAATGCAATGCAATACTCTATGTATGAGACTGAGGCGCAATTCTGGTTTCTTTTAAGGTTAGAGTTTGTGCCTAGGGCCCCCAGACTTCTTAAAACGGCTCTGCCGTGGCCAGGGCCGAACAACACTTTTTAATTTTATTAAAGAAAAACTTTGTTTGAGCAAGAACTAGGAGAAGCCCGTGTGTTTCTTATCCTAGGGCCCGTGATCGCTCTCTGCAACGGTCCTGGGAAAACGATAGGTAGTATGTAGGATTTCGTAACAGTGCAGATGATAATGAATAAAAACTATATTCAAATTTTCTTTCACCTCCTCATGCTTCTTTTTCATATTATTATTATTATTATTATTATTATTATTATTATTATTATTATTATTATTATTATTATTATTATTGTCAGTTGTTAATTTAAACTTTTTTATTTACATATGTGTGTCTATAGGATTTCAATAATAATAATAATCGTCGTCGTCGTCCTCGTCGTCTTCTTCATTCTTTTTCTGTCTGCTTTATCATCTTTATTGAAGCATCATTGCGAATGCAAGTTTAAGTACTATGCCCACCACGCGAGTTTAGCCTGACAATGCATCAAGATAAATAATTCTAAATCTGGCGAGAAGTTACATTCGCGTCTTTATGTCAATCCATATATATAGAGTTAATGTTCTTAGTCGCTGTTTGCATTGATGTCTCAATCCTTATATAAAAAGTTAGGGTTTTTAGCATTTTCGCTAGCCAAGGTTCCGATACCCCTATATGTCACCCGATCCTTACATTGTTAAAGCCTTCAAGGCTAAATTTGTTAACACTGTTAAGGATCTCAGGCGTTAACAACGTATACTTTTATACGGTACAGTATACGTTGTTTGCCCTTAAGGCCATAGAACACAATTACTTTTACTATATAGTCTCTACGTTTGTTTCTCAGTACTGAACTTTCCATTGTGTGACAATCAATACAAATCATATGTTAATCTAAAATACCTTCAAAGATGACTTTACGGCGAAGTTCTTGTCAAAGTTTCACCTGCAGTTTTTTCTTTTGTTGTTGAAAGGCTTGACTGTAAACAAACCAACCTACAATGGAACACATATTTCATTTCCGGATTATCACCAAGACCTTATTACTTACTGTACATTGTCGCCGAAAGACACACATACACACATAAGCTCATATTCTAAGGAATAAACAATCGCCTTTAAATCCATATCAAGAATGCTTAAATCTAACTCTTCTATCACCACCAAACGGAGACAGGAAAAAAAATGTTATACAAATAAACTGGGACTACACTCGTGGGTAAACCATTCCAGTGGCCTATTTGTTAGAGCGTCTGCCTCGGATGCGGGAGGTCATACAAAAGACTTTTAAAATGGTACTAACAGCTGCCTCGCTTGGCGCTCAGCATTAAGAGGTAGAGTTAGGACTAGTTGGCCTGGTATTAGGATAATGTGACTGGGTGGGACATCATGCCACATGTCTGCGGCATGAGGCCCCGGTGCTAGACATCACTATAAACTGTCACACTGTAGTTATCGTGGCGATATGACTGAAAAAATTGTCAAAGCTACGTTAAACACTCTCTCTCTCTCTCTCTCTCTCTCTCTCTCTCTCTCTCTCTCTCTCTCTCTCTCTCTCTCTCTCTCTCTCTCTCTCTCGTGGGTACTGAACCAGGACTATTAATTGTGACATGACTCCATGTATTTTTTTTTCCTGCGGATAGCATGTTCTTCTGAGAAAATGACAGGTGTACGGTGAAGTTGGTCGCTTTTGCAACATGAACAATATAGAAAATATTGGCATATTGATCTAAGCACATAACTAGCCAAAATGGCAGCTCTCATGCACTCGAAAATCAGTTTGAGTTGGAATATAATGCATTATCTTAGGAGTTATTAAAATAGGGAAAAAAGAATTTCGCCAGACTAGACAATACATGCTTCAGGAAGTGAAATGAATAAATTACAAATACATAAAAGTAAAAAGAAAACAAACACCACCACCACCCCAAAAAGGTCGGCTCTTTTCTTCTACAATTTACATGTACTTCTGTAATCAGAAAATGAGAAAGACTAAGTGAAGATAGCAGTTTTATGATTGATGCACATATGAAGTAAGGCCAAGCTTATACTATGTACACTACACACATCCATCACACACCAAAACAAAAGGAATTAAAAGTTTTTTTTTTTACGATTCCTAATATATACGGAGGATTTTAAGATGGTTAGGATAACCAGTGAGGAAAACCTCGGAAACTATTTATTTTTTAAAATCTAACCAGAAAAATACGAAACTATAGAGTGCGACCTATGTCCCTAGGCACTTGATTTTACTGAAAACTGGAAGGTGTACACCGAATGCTAAATGAATGTCCCTACCTGCAAGGCGTTCTTACCGGCACACGGTCTCCAATGCGACTGTCGTTAGTACTTGCACCTCATAAGTGACATTGTCGTTGAGCAGGTTCTCGTTAATTTTATTCTTTATGTCAGTATATTTTAAGATTTGCTAACGAATACTTCCAAAGCAAATATATGAGAGAACATTAAATGTACATAGCTAACAAAATTCAACGTTTCGTTTGCAACCCAGTGACAGTCGCCTGCATTTGATTCAACCTTTAGGCGGAAACTAATGTCAGCACCCTCTCCAACTAGCAGAAGATAACTAACTCTCGCAGGTCACAGTATGACCCCTCGATGATTCCCTGCTAAATTTTCGATACTATCTGCGCATATAGTCACTTATAACTTACATGACCGTAAAGAGGACATTGCAATCCCTCATAGCCCGGAGCGTTGTATTATGGCGTTACTTAATGTTTTGATCGATACGTATTAAAAATCGTTTACTATTGATGCTAACTGATAATTTGTAAAGTTTCAATGACGTTTCATCTTTCTATTCCTGTGAAAAAAATCTTTGTCAATGGAATCGCGATGATGACAATAAAACGGCATATGGGAGGGACCTAGATTAACGTAACATGGGGGAACAACTCTTATATGATTGCGGTATTTGCTTATCTTAGGTATGTAGCACACACATATTATAATGAAAATAAATTACAATTGCTTACGAGAAGGAATGCCCACGCTTGTACTGACATAATATTTCACATTAAATAAAAGGATCCAACGATGAAATCGAACACACAAATATAATTAAAGTGTAAATCCATTAATTACAACATTGCAGATTTATTTAAAAAAATATATAACCTTATATGAATTTGAAATACAATGTGGGCAACAAAATATATGTAAGAAAGTATAATTAATATTATTATTGAAATATTACTGATTTCAGGAAAGTTTAACTGTTGTTGTATTCCTATTTACATATGAAAAGTATGATCATGACCAACATTTTGTTAATGTGGGTCCATACTGGTAACCATGGAATGAAATTGCAACCTTAACCTTGTAAAGGCATATATGTCACTATTAATATATGACCTATAATCATCATAAATCATAGGATACAGTGAATATATTTCATAATCAAAGTCAATGCAGGTATAGCAATTTTGACTGGAGTTTTGATGATCAAAGTATTTGCATGCACTTTACAAAAAAGTGATGTTCTTTTTCAATTTAAAGTTATAAAAAATGTTGACATTTTAGAGTAAATTCTGCTATAAGATATTTGCATCCTTACTGGCTACAGCTTTACATTAGTAAGCACAATGACTCAGAAAATCCCATTTGCCATAATACTAAAGAGTCAACAATAACAGTGTTGGAGTGTATACCATTTTAAGGGCTATTGGTCATGCACAATGCAGTGTACAATAATATGGAATCTGTAAATATGAAATGCCACTGACACTTATGAATAATACAATTTAGTGGCAAGGACAAGTGGATTTTACTTAAATCTTGGAGAAATTGAGCATGAGCTGTGTTTCTGCACATGCTGTTGGCAAATAAAATGGATTCTAGTCAGCCACAGTGGAGCATGAGAGTTGTTCCTAAAACAATGTATAAAGGCCTGTATTGGTTATTCTCTGCATTTTATGATGAAGACAGTAACATAATTCTCCATTTATTTTGGTAATTATTATAATCAGTGCCAGCTTTGGACAAAGCGAGGCCCTAAGCTTTGGAAAGCTATATAGGCCATATTTGGTATAAAATAAATTTGAGGGCCTCTTCAGACTCAGGTCAGACTTTGGGGCTCTAAGCTGTAGCTTGTTTAGCTCATGCCTAAATCTGGTACTCATTAAAATGACACAATTTCATTCCCAAGCATTGATGATCCCCAAAATGAAGCACCTGGGATATTCATGTTCTAAGTCTACCTTCTTGTATCTTGCTCTCTTCAGCACCCATGTCTTTGCAAATGACTACACTGTACAATGATTAAACATCCAGTGTTCAAATGTCATATACAATAAATTGTTATCACAAATACAGGGAAATATCACTGTACAGTACATTAAATGTTCCTTTAGATTTGCCATTTCTGTGAAAATAATGAAAAGAATTAATTTAAAATCTTTGGTTGAATTATACTCGGGTATGTTATTTGTTTGTTTTCTGTTATAAGTTGTGCAAGTATGTTGATAAAAGGCCTTCATCTTTGTGAAGGTTATGGAATGGCTATTTTAACTACTCAGGACATCTTTTCCAGCCTCTGGCATTCAATTGGAGATTGTTAGACAACACAATTTCTTTCTCCCACTGGGCTTCAAAATCATAGCTTGTGCCAATATATGTGCTACTCATTCTCTTTTATGCAGGCAAGACAGGAAATGTAGTTTTGATCATTTTTTTTTTTTGGTATATTATTTATTGTGAGATGTTGGAGATGTAGGTAATATGTATAGATATATAAAGGCTACATCCAGGATTTCAGTTTAATTATGCCTGCTTTACAGCAAGATGGCCAGCATTCCTAGCATTCCAGAGTTTTTTAAAGGACGCAGTATCTTCATCACTGGGGCAACAGGATTTATGGGAAAGGTCCTTGTGGAAAAGTTGCTGCGATCATGTCCACAGCTGAAAGCAATTTATCTACTTATTCGTCCCAAGCGAGGAAAGGAGGTCCACGATAGGCTTGATGAACTGCTTGCTTTCAAAGTAAGACTCCTAACTTTTAAAAAAAAACCATTGGTTTAAAGTACATCTAAAAGAACTGAAAGAGTTGTTTGACTTTTTACCCCATAATCTCAAGAGTTGCATGAAAATTTCAATGAGTCAAATCTAAAATCTCAGTAGTCATTAGTGTTTAATAGTAATGATCATAGCTAGAGTTGTTGAATAGTCATGCTCATAGCTAGAATTGTTGAATAGTCATGCTCATAGCTAGAATTGTCGAATACTCATGATCATAGCTAGAGTTGTTGAATAGTCATGATCATAGCTAGAATTGTTGAATAGTCATGCTCATAGCTAGAATTGTTGAATAGTCATGCTCATAGCTAGAATTGTTGAATAGTCATGCTCATAGCTAGAATTGTTGAATAGTCATGCTCATAGCTATAGTTGTTGAATAGTCATGCTCATAGCTAGAATTGTTGAATAGTCATGCTCATAGCTAGAATTGTTGAATAGTCATGCTCATAGCTATAGTTGTTGAATAGTCATGCTCATAGCTAGAATTGTTGAATAGTCATGCTCATAGCTAGAGTTGTTGAATAATCATGCTCATAGCTAGAATTGTTGAATAGTCATGCTCATAGCTAGAATTGTTGAATAGTCATGCTCATAGCTAGAATTGTTGAATAATCATGATCATAGCTAGAATTGTTGATTATTCATGGAGCAAACTGATGAGTTGGATTTTTTTTGGTCTTAAGTATGATAAGGGAGAACTTTTTCTAGTATTCTGTACAAAACAAACAAGCTGATGGTGAGACGGACATGGCTATTACTGATTTTTCTACAAGTGCTTCTTTTCTTTTTCTAATGATGTATTTTTTTGTGTATATTTTGTATATTAAATAGAAACTGGTGTTTTATCTTTTCCCCGTTAGCTTTAACAACAAGCAGATGGTTAAGATTTTTTCATGAGAACCTTGGTCACGCTTTTTGCGATTGGAACTGGGTTTGATTGTTCCCTTTCCATAGACCAGTCATCATGGCTGTATTTATATTTTTCACAACACTTTTAACTCACCAAAAGTACTTCTCAACATTTCTTCAAATGTTCTTACAACTTTAGTAGATTTATTTTCCTTCTCCTCAGAATTATTATTATTATTATTATTATTATTATTATTATTATTATTATTATTATTATTATTATTATTATTATTATTATTATTATTATTATTATTAATATTATTATTATTATTAATATTATTATTATTAATATTATTATTATTATTATTATTATTATTATTATTATTATTATTATTATTATTATTATTATTATTATTATTATTAATATTCTTTCTCTTTGGAGAGTTGGGATGATCTTTACTGTCAGTTCATTTGTTACATGTCTTGGCTTGAACAAAAGTAACAAAGAAAAGAGTGAAGCCAACAAGCTTTGTAAAATTTAACAAAAATATTTATTTTCCCTAGAAAACAAGGTAAAATTATGAAAAAGGATTTACGGTTTGTGAATCTAATCCAAAATGAATCATAGAATTAATAATACAAGTCCTATTACTAAAAAAGTTCTAAATGAATCAAAGTTTGAATCCTGATGACGTTCCAAGATGTAAGGCAATGGCGTCTTCTATATCCAGTTTAGTGTTGTCATGTCAACAGTTCCTTGTCGAATTTTATGAATAAAGAATAATATTCCGGCTTTAGAATTCCAAGTAATTTCCAGTAAATGTCTTTGTCCAAGAATTAGGTTGAAGAGCACTTATGTATGTCTTCCAGAGAAATAAATTACTAATTCCGAAAACTATTAAAACTTAACTCAAGCGGGTCACAACACAAATTACCTTTGAGCTCCAAAGGTATGAATTTATGACTAAATTAAATTTCTATGAAACATTAGTTTTAAATGCAAATTTAGGTCACATGATGGGGTCATGCGGTCACTCTTTTTGTGAAATGTAGTAACATCATATGTCAACTGTCATGTCCACCATAGACAAATTCATTTGTACTGAACAAATTTTTTTTTATAAGATTCAGTAACAAAAAATATAAAAATGTTATTTACAATAGAGATGACATGCAAGCCAAGTATGACCATGATTAATTCCAATGATTTTCACTCTAGGAAAGAAATAACAAAAATTGTTTACCAATTCTGAATCAAGGTCAGGAATTAGATCAGCTAAAAATACAATGTAGCAATACTGATTATTTACAAGGCCTGAACTGAATTTTCCAGAAAAATATCAAATCAAATGAATAAAGTTATCATTATAAAAACATGGAATGAAATTAAAATAAAATAAAAAATTTAAAATTAACACACAAGTAATTAAATTACATATATGTAACGCATTCCAAAAACTTTTACAGAAAAGAAAATATACTAACTTCTTTGAGCCAGTTCACAAATACGTCTAGTACAATAAACTATTCCATCTTTTTATTCCATCTGGACTAATTTGAAAGCATGACAAAAAATATTGAGCATTATGTCTGGCAAATTCTTACTTAAAGATACATTAATTAAAATACCCCCAGTTTCAAACTTTCTGCAGATTGAAGCAATATATTCATCGATAAAAGATTGAAGCAATTTATTCACAAATAAAACCATTATCCACTAACCTTTGACAACCGACTTTGTGAGCTGCCAGAATTTCCAGTTTTGTGTAATTACAATTTAATAGGCAAACTGTTGGCCAATATATTTGATTAAAACAGACAGTTGAACTTTGATTCAGTTATGTACATCTAAGTGTAACATCGGTGTCCCATTAGTTCGGTCTAGTTGACATTGATTTTACATAGGTGTAATATTATTGGCTGATAAGGTGTAAACAGTAGTTGAGCATTTGTTGATCACTGGTGCATACAGTAACTTTGTTATTGACAGTGTGCACTCAGTAGGAAATTGATCTGGAGGCAAATCAATAGAAATTATGGCTGATACACTGGCCTAAATAAATGTGCATCATACAAACACAAAGGTTGCAAGGGCCATGCATCAGAAATGGGTCACATTTAAATTCAGTATCAAACCCTGGAGGTACTTGTCTGTGGAGAGTCCTGATAATTGTGCATTAATACTTTAGCCTTGAATGCAGTGTGAAACATAGATTTTACTTCCTAAAACAGGATTGATCTACCTATTGTTCCTGTAGGTGTTCTGTAGATGTCCATGTTAATTCCTTATTTAGCCTAGTGTTTTTTTGTGGCATTTTATCATGTTTCTCTGAGTTGATCTGTCAACTTTGACTGTCTTAGCTACAGCCTAAATACTGTCTCAACTCTTGAATACTTGGGACCCAGTGGTTCCTGAAACTCTTATGTCCCCTAAAAAGCTTCCTGTGTAAACACATGGATGATACCATCTTTTCTTAGCCCTCTCATCTCACACCACACACAGCCTATCATTAGATAACGGCTATTTAATTCTTCTGGCATGCATTTGTTCTCATTGAGATACCCATACATATTTGAATGGTAAAACAATGTCATTATAAAAGCACAGTATCAGTTATTTCTCATAAATACATTAGTAAATTCTTCTACATCAATACTTAATCCTAATCCCATTATACTACACAATATTGCAAAAAGCAGACACATTCTTTACCTTACATCTCAATTAAAGTACACAAATATTCAAATATGCATGCACTGATATATTCATACATCAATAGTAACTAATCTTACATACTTCAACCATTCCAAATACACAATTCAAGCATGTGTAAATTCTAACATAGTGCATTAATAAATGCACTGGTTTACTATGAAGTAACCTAATAGCAAATTCAAAATTTATTCTGATGATAAGCTAACAATTTACCTAATTCCACCTCGCATCTAATAACTTTCTGCGTAAGCTCAAGCCCATTTCTCAAATATGCATGTAAATGAAACACTACAAAAGTAATTCTACATACTAAATCATCCTAGTAATTAAGTATACACACTACAAATAATTACAATTATGATGCCATAATATTCTGCAAAAATTGAGCAAATAACTTACTGACCTTACAAAACTTTGTCTTTCCTTAGAATCTGCCTCTAAGTTTTGCTGCCTAGTTATGAGTGGCTTCTTTTGGAGTAACCTTATTGATCTGCATTCCTTCTAGTATAATCCTAATTTTCTCTTACTAGTTCTGAAAGTTATCATTTGAGTCTAAATTGTAATCACACCATCTATCTCAATTTTGATTGGATATCACTGTGAACCAATCCAATCAAACTTAGTGGACAATATCTCTCCTGATTTTTTGTCAATAAGGAGATGGATAAAAAAATGCCCCATTCACCAGGTGGACTTCCTTTTATCTTTTGACTAACCTTTACCACCTAGGTGTGATAACTGCAAGCCTTTGTTTAGATGGTGGGATCTATCACCTTTGCCAGTTCAAGATTCCACTCTCTGGCCCATCATGTAACCTTGAGTAAGAGATTAACACTAGCCCACAGCAATCTTTAGACATCAACACATGGCAACAATAATATTCCCAAGACAGGCAGATTAAAGCTTATATCTAACTTTTTAGCTGGGGCTTAGCAAACCTGACAGTGACATATTTTGTGTAAGTAGGATGTCATACTTTATATTACACAGGTACTTAATGAGTAATTCAGTGATATCTGTCAAATTCTGTCGTTTCATGTTGCACTGGTACCTTTGGAGGAATTCAAGAGTTGTAAGTTTGCCTAGCAAATCTTCTGTATTCAGGAAACATTGTCATAACCATTGTACTTTTTTACTTTTTGGGACCCCTGCCATGGTATAAGTGGTTAGAGCATCAAACTCAGACATTGGAAATCGGTTTAAACCCCGGTGGAGTCATGCCAAATATTACAAAAGTGGTAGTAGAAGATGCCATGCTTATCGCTCAGCATAAAGAGATTAGTGTTAGGACTGGTTGGCTTGGTATCAGGATAATGTGACTGGGTCAGTCATCATGCTACAGGTTTGCGGCATGATGCTCCAGAGCTAGACATCTCTTTAAACTGCCACACTGCAGACATTGTAGTGATATATCTAGAAAATTGTTAAAGCTATGTTAAAAACCTAAATCACAAACACACTCAAAACTGCAAATAATCTGATATGTAAAAGAAATTTTTGTGAATTGTACCATGAAATTTTGTTAAAAATGTTGCTAAAGACAGCACGTGATATAATTTTGATAAAACACTTAAAAGGTTTTGCAGTAATTTATGTAAGTTATGATTAATTCAGTGTATATACAGGTAACATGACACTGAAAATTTTAATTTATGATATATTCTTCTTTTGGAACTTTAATTTGAGAAATTAATTTTATTTTGTCAGTTATTTGACAAATTAATAGAGGCTAACCCAAACTTCAAGTCCAAAGTTTTTGCTGTGGAGGGAGACATTATAAAAGAAGGACTTGGAATTGGCCAGGTAGAAGAGAAACTTCTGATGGATGAAGTGTCTGTTGTCTTTCACTCTGCATCCACCATCAAGTTTGATGAAAGCATGAAGTAAGTAGCATGACAAACAGAACTGTTGGTAAAGCCATCCTAGTTAATTGCAAGAGTTTACATTCCTGTATGATGATGAATTCATTTTTACATTTTTAAAACTTGACCTTTACTTGGCTTGAAAGAGCCATGATGGTGATGATATGCCATATGTAAAATACATAAATAAATTCTAGGCTAAAATTTATTGCAAAATGTTCACGATTTTCTGAATCATTGATCTCATAACTTGAAAATTTTGCATTAGTGGCTTCCAAAGTATACTCTTGTTTTCCTTTCTGCAAACAAATTGGCATTAGCGACATCTAATGTATACTCTTAGTTTCCTCTTTGGAAACAAAATTCAGCATGTCCAGAAGCCATAGTAACTCAGTTGGTAGAGTATTGGACTCGTGATTCATGGGTCATGTATTAATACCTCACCAGGCCAGTCCAGGTTGGCTCTCTTGGTGTCATTAGAAATACCAATTGACTTTCATTTTCTTGGCATGTTTTAGCCAAGGATGTGTTGAAAGTACTATTTAGAACCAATCAACCAACTATACAGCATGAGGGTCACACATTAGATTTGCATTTTTGCAGTTCCACAGTAATTAGCACTTTTTCATGGAAGAGTTGATAATTGCCCATCTATGCCCAGTGGTTTCATCTTGATTAACCTGATTGTTACACAGGCCAGCATCTAGAATGCTTATAGTGCATAGAAGAACTTGACTGTGCTTGTAATGTAATAACTACACATTTTTATAGAATAGATAGTTTTAAAAAAATTTTCACAAGTTTTTTGCCAATGTTTCACTTTTAACAAGTTTTTTGCAATTTTAGAAAATTTAGGCATGTATTTTTGTATCTGTATATTTCTGGACACCATATATACACATTTATAAATCTAATAAAATTGCAAACAACAAATTTCCTAACCTGCTGTATCATAATGCATCAGCAAATTTGGATCGTTATTATTTGTTTTACTGATTACTCCCAACGAACTGTTCAGGACCAGTTCTGCTGGTCCAACAACAGTTCAATTTTGGGGATACCTGTGTTTGATTGATATGTAAAGGCGTAGTTTACTTTGATACAACCCCTACACTGTACTTTTTTGACTGTTATATGACCCCAATTCTGTACTTTGTTGACTTTGACATGATCCTATTCTGAACCTTATTGACTTTGGTATGACCCCTATTCTGTACCTTGTTGACTTTGGTATGACTCCTATTCTGTATCTTGTTGACTTTGGGTGTGTGTGTGTGTGTGTGTGAGAGAGAGAGAGGGAGAGAGAGAGAGAGAGAGAGAGAGAGAGAGAGAGAGAGAGAGAGAGAGAGAGAGAGAGAGAGAGAGAGAGAGAGAGAGAGAGAGAGAGAGAGAGAGAGAGAGAGAGAGAGAGAGAGAGAGAGAGAGAGAGAGAGAGAGAGAGAGAGAGAGAGAGAGAGAGAGAGAGAGAGAGAGAGAGAGAGAGAGAGAGAGAGAGAGAGAGAGAGAGAGAGAGAGAGAGAGAGAGAGAGAGAGAGAGAGAGAGAGAGAGAGAGAGAGAGAGAGAGAGAGAGAGAGAGAGAGAGAGAGAGAGAGAGAGAGAGAGAGAGACAGACAGACAGACAGACAGACAGAGAGAGAGAGATCTGGTTCATAGAAAAGTCAAGTTTTAGATATATGTTATGTTTCTGCAGAGGCACAGATGAAATTCATGAGTATGCTAATTTAAGAAACCAAGTTTGATACACAAGAAAGTTAATTGTCTTCGTTAACTTTACATTGTCAGAATCGTGCAATATTTTACGATATTGTACTCACGTGAACACATATTGAAATCTTGTGCATGACAGGTATGCCCAGTATTGTATTAGGAACTACTTTGTAAACAAATCATGTATGTCATGTAGTAGACACTTTACGTTTTGGTTGATTAAATTTGTTTCTAAATGAATTAAAGCAGATGTTTCATGGACTGCCATTTTGCCAGCTGCTTTGCCACAGTCCATGTTAACTTTTATGATACAATGTATCAGATTTAGGCTAGTGATAGATGCCAGAAAAGGTCATACAATTTCTGGGTCCTTACAAATAACATGTAAGTGAAAAGGCATAAACAGTTCTTTAATTTGTAATAAGAATAGCACAAAATAAACATAGTTTTACATCCTGAATTTCCTCAAAATGTACTTTCTTAGTTCTGCAAATCTGAATTACATGAGCCATCTCATGGGTTCTAAAGCCTGATTACACATTTCAAAATTGTACTGTAATTTCGACTATATTCCAAGTGCAAAAACATCTTCTTTACTACACTCAAAATGAAATAAACATTATATTCTATAGTGTCTTTTTGATAAATACAATTGAAAGACTTCTTATTTTTCCCACATTATGATTCCAAACATTCAATGACAGAACAGAAACACACTTGCAGATGTCAACATGCTGCTCCCTCGATTCTGAAATCTGATGTACTTTATGTAGAATTGACACAGATAAATCCAGTCATTATTATGAGATTTAGCAGGATCAACAAAAATACAAAAATCTATTTTTCCAGACTAAATGGAATAGTTGTTGCAATGCGCATTTATTCACAATATGAATCTAAATTTCATTTTTAAGTAGACCAAAATGCCATTTTCTTTCAAAAGTGATGTCTAGTGAGTATTGAAGTTCAAATGTATCTGGGCAGAGTTATGTGCACATTAATAATGTTGTGTTCTGATGAATCTGCGCTTGTGCATTTAGTTTGGAATACATCACAAATTCTATTACTTTGTTTCCTGTAGTGTACTTTTTTGTTTGTTTATATAATTAAACCTTAGGTAGAATAAGAAAATGTGCATGTAATAAAAAGATTACTGCTTTTGTATGGGAAAATATGAACTTGTTTTGTCGGATGGATATACTGCACTCCCAAGGTCGTGCAGTATATCCAACCAAAAAACTTGTTAATATTTTCCCATACAAATGCAGTAACCTATAATTACTGAAATAAAGTCACAGTTTTTGTCCATACACTACTCCATGTATTTTGAATATTGCAGGTTGTCAGTAGAAATGAATATCACTGGGTTGAAGAAACTTTTAGAACTTTGCAAAAAAATGAAGAAATTAGAGGTAAGTTTAAATAGTGAAAAGTTGTCAAAACACTTGACAGACAATTTTAGGGTTAGAGAATTTATCATTTCTAGAAATTAAAAAAAATACTTTCTAGATAGAAGGACAAGTAGATTGCAAAATTAAATAGTCCTGCTGAATCTTCACTAGTCCTTCCATGGGATGTTAGGTCAAAGTTCATTGCCTATCCAAAAGTTTGATATTTGCCAAAACTTTATCATATTGCCATGATGTTGCTCTTACTGCCAGGCCTAGTGATCTTTCATCGAACTTGCACATCAGTCAACCCACTTGAAATTTATAGGAAGATGGTTTTATTGTACCTATACTTTTTATGAAGACAATAGAAAAGAAAAGTGGTAAACCAATATTTAATGCCGTCATCGTTGGTCCATGCAGTCTGAAGATGTCAGCTTCTATTTCATAGTATACCTCTGTCGAACCAGAAGGTTGTCGTCCTAAAACACTCGGACAAGAATGATGTAATTTCTAAAATGTCCTCATGACTTGCAGCATCAGCACAAACATCACTGAAGAGATTCCATCGTGTTGCAAATTTCTTCTCGTAGTTCCCCAGAAGACCTTTTTGAAACAACATAGACATTTTATGTTTTTGTCTTACTTGCTAGCCATGTTTTGTATGATATTAAAGCAAAAAAAGATGTAATAAAACCAACAAAACAGAGAACTAATTACAACATTACTGATTTGACCTTTGCCAATTAACCTATCATTAATCTTCTAATTCTCCTTTTTCTTGTATAAATCCATTTTCTATACTTCCTCTTGTAATTGATTGTAGTAAAGTTCCAGTTTTTGCTCATCAAATATAGAATTAATGTGTTAAGAATGCAAATGCAAACAACTTATCTATACATCTGTCACTAACTACCTATGTGGTGTAGTTCTTTAACTAGGTAGATCATTATATCTGAGCAAACTTCCTAATCATGTTTGAAACAGTATATTTTATTAGGAAATAAAAACTTTGTGTACATTTGACATCGATTCCTGAATTAATGGAAAAGGATTGTGAAAATTTGAAGTTTTGATGCAATATTCTTATATCATCATTGTGTAGGTAGCCATCTATTAATGTCTGTCATCAAAAAATGCAGAACCAGTGGATATAGTGCAGTTTTAAATTTTTGAAAGCAGGTTTGATTAGTATAAACCAGAAAATGTTTTCAAATTTATGATTTTAGCAACTTGAGCAAAAAAAATAAATTTGTAAACATTTTATTAGCTTAATGGATAAAAGTTGAGTTCTGTACGTGTTGATATACATATTGATTTAATATGCACATTTCCAGTAGGTAAATTGTAACAATTTTATGATGCATATGTGCTGAGTTTTATAAATTTACCAAAAAACCATTATGCTAAAATAGCTAGAGTCACATCAGTATTTTTTTCTTTACAGGCATTCATTCATATTTCTACAGCCTTTGCAAACTGTGACAGAGAACAGGTTGGAGAGGAGATCTATCCGCCACCCATTCACCCAAATAGACTCATGAGCGCTGTGGAGTAAGTTTTGTATGCCCTTAAAGAAGAGACGTATATCATTATGTCCTATCATATCTTGTCTGTCATGAATTTAGATTTTGCTAAGTAATGTTGGAAGTATATAATGTGTTGAAACCAATTATACTGTCAGTTTTTAAATTTACATGTGTTATAATTACAATTTCACTGCAGCTGCTTCTTTATTGTAAATTTGTTTTTAATCCACATAGCTGTAGTTCAGGGACCATTGGCATGTCCAAACTCTGGTTAAATGTTAAGTTGTAACACTTTGCACAACCATTGTTTACAATATTCTGTGTTGTGTTCATCTTCACTTGTGATGTGCTTTCATTTATGAAATCCTCCAAGTCACATATTTGTCAGAATGGTGTAACAAATTTAAATCAAAAAATAGTCCAACAGAAACAGAACTAGACAGGTCAATTTCAGTTCATTTGACCAACAGGAAAAGAGCTTGGATGGTTAAAATTAATTACATGGTCCAGTAGGAAAAGAACCAGGTTAGTCAGATTAGTTGCCCAACAGGAGAAAACCGATAGATGGTAAATTATAATTCATTATCCCAACAGGTAAGCAACTTGGTTGGTCAACTTTAAGTTTACAAGTTTGACAGGCCAAGAGAAAGGTATGTCAACTTTAATTCTACAAGCCAAGAGAAAGGTATGTCAACTTTAATTCTACAAGCCAAGAGAAAGGTCAACTTAATGAAGTCTTATAACAGTTGCATATTCATCTGCCTTCTTTGGGCTACTGAACTGAAATTAACATACCAGGTTCTTTTTCCATTTGGAAGCTGAATTATTCTCCATAGTTAAAAAATTTCAAATATTTTTTTTTGTAACAGGCATTGATATTGGTTAAGGTAATATTGAGAAAGCTTGAAATTATAGTTAATTATACACAGTAAAGTACGGTATTTTCCAAAAGTACAAAAAATGTGTAAAAAAAATTCATATTTTGGGCATGAGATCATGTACAAAAATATAGGAATTGATGATGAGAAGGATTTAAAATATTTACATAATCATCAGTATTAAATTTGCATACATCATATGTAATTCTGCTGCAGCAGGATGCACTAGTAATGTATGTTGTTTTGACTTTGATTACATATATCTGCATTAAAATAGACAAGTTGGAAACGGAATAAAAAGGACAAAGACAGGGATATTACAAAGCATTTCCTCATTGCACCTTACACATTGTGATCAGATATGCTCTGATATGAGAGAGAGAGGGGGGGGAAGAGGGAGAGAGAGAGAGGTTTCAGGATGATTGTCATCTGATGTACAATGGCAGTACTATATTATATCGTCAATTAACACCAACGAGTAAACAATTTCTTCAAGTTTTATTTACAACATGCATTTTTCCAGGAACCACATGACTTCATATTGTTATTTAGATGTTAATTAAATATGATACAGCTGGGGTCAGGTCATTACAGCTAACACATATTTGAAAGCAATATTCATCAGACCAGATACAATTTGGGAGGCTACCACAAGGAAAATGAGGCTACCCATATGGTATTGTGAATATGGTACTTTTTAGTGCCAGGAAATGCCAGGTGATTGCTTACTCTGGTAAAAAAACAAATTTCTACTAGCATGATGAAGATGAAAACCAAATGCTACCTAACTGCAGGAAGTGTACATGTGCTTATTGATAAAGGATAATCTTTGTTGGGAATGGAGAGGTCATAATACTTGTAAAGAAAATTAGACAGCATGCTAAAGGGTCATTCTTGAGATTTACCCTAAATGGAGTCAATAAGGATATAAATATTGTGAATATTTAAACTTTGATATTGAAGGAGTATGGTATGTATTTTAATACTTTCTGTGTATAGTTTAATTTTTTACTGTTTTCCATCTTTGACAAAAGCTTTAGCTAAACAGGGGCAGTAAGGTTTAAAATAGTAGTAACAGCTGAAATCTCGAGATGCAAGGAGAAAAATGTGATGGAATACATCTCTCTTTCTCTCTCTCTCTCTCTCTCTCTCTCTCTCTCTCTCTCTCTCTCTCTCTCTCTCTCTCTCTCTCCTCGAAACAAAACTTAAAAGGCATTTTAGCATAATAATTGCAATTTCACTACAGTTGATAATCAGAAATAGCATGCACTAATACCATTAATATTCAGGAAACCAGAAGTTTTTACAGTTTCATTTCTCTCAACATTGTGAATGTTATCCTATTTGTAGCTAAATAAGTTTTCAAGTCAGCAATATTAAATGTAGCTAAAAGCACCTAATTTACTTAAAATACTTCATGTGAAACAATTTACTTTTAGCTACATTAAATGGCGCTGACCTGGAAATTTATTGCACTCAGATAGGATAAAATTCACGATGCAGTGTGGAATGAAACTGTAGTGAAAAAGAAGCAGAGGTATTGATCTGGCCTCATCTTATACTCAGCATTGACTTAAATATGTTGTTGCTATGACAATATTTGTAAACAATAGTTTAAATATTTTTCTGTTATTTATTTGTTCTGATTTTTTTTCCTTATAAATTATTTGTAGTTATAAGAATTGAACTTTATATTTTGCAGGTTTCCGAAGTAATGAAGTTTGAAAATTGATTACATGATATGTGCAATTGGCCTAGTCATCCCTGTTCTGTTCATGCTTTGTGTAATTGATTTCCAAGCTTTACAATCTCAAGAAGCCTGTAAAATGTTATGTTCTTGCATATTTTTATGGTTAGAACAAAATGTTGATCAAATTATGATATTTTATTGTAGCCCAACTTAGCTATCTGAATTCAACACATGATGGTGCAGACCTAACTTTCTGGTGGCCTTGCTGGTCTTGATGCCTTTTTTGTAGCTATTTGAGGTAGTTTTGTCATGCATTTACACATTAAATTATAGTAGCCCAACTTGGCTACCTGAATTCAACAGATGATGGTGCAGACCTAACTTTCTGGTAGCCTTGCTGGTCTTGATGCCTTTTTTGTGGCTATTTGAGGTAGTTTTGTCATGCATTTACACATTAAATTATAGTAGCCCAACTTGGCTACCTTAATTCAACACATGATGACACAGACCTAACTTTCTGGTAGCCTTGTTGATCTTGATGCCTTCCATAGCTATCTGAGGTAGTTTTGTCATGCATTTACACATTAATTTTATAGTTGCCCAGTTTGGCTACCTTAAAACTTTCTGGTAGCCTTGCTGGTTTTATGCCCTCCCATACTTCACTGAGGTAGTTTTGTCATCCATTTACACATTAAAATTTGTCATAGTGCAAAAACTATAAAGGTAAGAGATTTTTTTTGTTGGTAGAATTAGAATTGACAAATTGGCAGAGCAAGTCATCCTAAACTGCATGGAGGATTGACTTGAAACTTGACACACGTATTCATCCCAATGTCTGATTTATCCTACATGAAAATGGTTCTGCTTGGACAGTCAGTATAACCATTTTAGTGGCCATCTTGAAAATGTTGTTATTGCTACTTCTGATGAGTGGATGGTCATCACAACATGTGGTTTTCACTAAAAAAAAAAGACTTCTTATGATGTCTAGTTGATCTGAAATAAAAAATGGTGCCAGTCTGATACTCCGTATGGCCTCCATGGCAGCCATGTTAAAAAACTTATTCTTGTTACTCCTTTTGAATGATGGTTGTATCAGTATGGGGTTTTCAAAATACCACAGCAGCTAATTGAGAAATACAGTTATCATTGTAGAATATCAAAGATAGTTTCAACATTTGACAATTAAAAGGAAGAAATGGTATTGTCTTGAATTCCTGTAAATTCTTCTCATCTGGTAGTGTTTCAGTCCCATGGTGGGACTCTTGTCCCATGTAAATTCTCCATTAGAAATGTTAAATCAGTCTGACCAGTTGATAATTCTGATGGATATTTCTAGCTATTGACCTCATGTTGTATATCCTTTACAACAATGGTTCAAGGAACAAGATGTGATTGTAAGTTTAAAAGAATTGAGATTATCCTTTTAATAAGTAGAAGATTTAAATCGCATGTTTATTTTCAGATGGCTGGACACAGAATCCCTAGATGATCTAACTCCCAAGATGGTTGGAAATCGCCCTAACACCTACACTTACACTAAAGCTGTAGCAGAGTACCTGCTAAAGGAGGAGGCTGGTGGCCTTCCTGTTGCTATCGTCAGACCCTCCATTTTAGGGGCCACTTACAGGGAGCCTTTCAAGGTAAATACATCATTTTGTTTAAAAAATGACAATACTTTTTTAACAGAATAACCGCCAGTGTTAATGTGACTGGTATTTTAGGTACAGTTTCCTCTCACAAATCTGACTCCCTTTTATGGTTTCATTAGATGTTTTGGTGTCATAGGAACACAAGGGCCATTTAGTGCTGAGCCAGTTTGAGTAAAATGTCTTGGTCAGAGATGCATTATGTTGGCTGACCCAGGCTGGTCCAATTTGATATTCAGATCTGCTCCTCTTTGGCTGTGAGTCCAGTATGCTAATCACAGAGTCACACAGGCTGGTCTAATTTGATATTCAGATTTGCTCCTCTTTGGCTGTGAATCCTGTATGCTAATCATAGTCACACATACAGGTCCAATTTGATATTCAGATCTGCTCCAGTTTGGCTGTGAATCCAGTATGCTAATCACAGAGTCACACAGGCTGGTCCAATTTGATATTCAGATCTGCTCCTCTTTGGCTGTGAATCCTGTATGCTAATCACAGAGTCACACAGATTGGTCCAATTTGATATTCAGATCAGCATCTCTATGGCTGTGAGTCTGGGTTCTTCCTCCACCATTCATACTGGCCTCCATGTGTAGCCTGTTCTGTGCTGAAAAATGATGTTAAACCCTGCAACAAGAACAACAACAAGAATTTATGTTCCATATTTGTTGCCATGACAGTGGACAAGTAAAAATTGCTACACTCCATTGTTGCTAAAATTATCAATCTTGTTACTTCTCAAGTCTAATATATGTTTCATTTAGTTGGAGAAAAGAAAATATGTGCAAATATCCTTTCCAGATTTTAACAGTACAGTTGTAAATTTTAATGCATTTGCCAAAGATCCTGAGAAAATCTTAGATGGCATAAAGTTTTACAGCTCTTCAAGTGACTATTTTTAGAGCAGTGCCTTACTGTTTTACCATGTAGGAGGTAGGCATCATTACAAATAAGTGTAATTTTAAGGCAACATTGCAAATAAGTAAAATTATAAGGCAACATTGCAAATAAGTAATTTTAAGGCAACATTGCAAATAAATAATTATAAGGCAACATTGCAAATAAGTGTAATTATAAGGCAACATTGCAAATAAGTAATTATAAGGCAACATTGCAAATAAGTGTAATTATAAGGCAACATTACAAATAAGTGTAATTATAAGGCAACATTACAAATAAATGTAATTATAAGGCAACATTGCTAATAAATAATTTAAGGCAACATTGCAAATAAGTGTAATTATAAGGCAACATTGCAAATAAGTGTAATTATAAGGCAACATTGCAAATAAGTAATTATAAGGCAACATTGCAAATAAGTAATTATAAGGCAACATTGCAAATAAGTGTAATTATAAGGCAACATTACAAATAAGTGTAATTATAAGGCAACATTGCATATAAGTGTAATTATAAGGCAACATTGCAAATAAGTAATTATAAGGGAATATTGCAAATAAGTAAAATTATAAGGCAACATTGCAAATAAGTGTAATTATAAGGTAACATTGCAAATAAGTGTAATTATAAGGCAACATTGCAAATAAGTGTAATTATAAGGCAACATCACAAATAAGTGTAATTATAAGGAAACATCACAAATAAGTGTAATTATAAGGAAACATCACAAATAAGTGTAATTATAAGGAAACATCACAAATAAGTGTAATTATAAGGAAACATCACAAATAAGTGTAATTATAAGGAAACATCACAAATAAGTGTAATTATAAGGAAACATCACAAATAAGTGTAATTATAAGGAAACATCACAAATAAGTGTAATTATAAGGAAACATCACAAATAAGTGTAATTATAAGAAAACATCACAAATAAGTGTAATTATAAGGAAACATCACAAATAAGTGTAATTATAAGGAAGATAAAGTTGCCAAAGCTGCTATGCATTTACCTGATTCCACTTGAAAAAATCCTGGATACTGACTTAAAATGTTACATAAATTGACATGGAATGAATATATTCAAGTCATATGTCATAAAGTCAGTTCATGTATATGGCAATACATGTCACCTAAACATAGGTTAATACCTTGCAAAAGCTATATACAACCATACCTAAACTACTGAATATTATCTGTGGAAACTCGTCTGACAAGAATATTTGAAAATTATTTCATTTGCTGACTCAACCTAGATAATGCTTTAAATATCCCAAAATGATATTGAAATGTTAACAGCATGGGAATAGATATTATTGTGAAAGGCTACACTTATGTACAAAGTTTGAAATAATGTGGCCTGATTATAACAAGGAACTAACAAATAAGGCAAGACTTCATTTGATATAAATTTCAGCTAACCACCTTTTCATTCCAAAACCAAATAAAGAACACTTTAAGTAAAATTATGTGCTGGCAAATCTTGGACTGTGAAGTTTGTTCAGAGTAATCAGTACAAGAAACAATATAGACCATGATCTGCAGGTATAGACCATGATCTGCAGGTATAGCCCATGATCTGCAGGTATAGACCATGATCTGCTTATATAGACCATGATCTGCAGGTATAGACCATGATCTGCTTATATAGACCATGATCTGCAGGTATAGACTCTAATCTGCAGGTATAGACCATGATCTGCTTATATAGACCATGATCTGCAGGTATAGACCATGATTGGCAGGTATAGACCATGATCTGCTTATATAGACCATGATCTGCAGGTATAGACCATGATCTGCTTATATAGACCATGATCTGCATGTATAGACTCTAATCTGCAGGTATAGACCATGACCTGCAGGTTTAGACTTTGATCTGCAGGTATAGACCATGATCTGCAGGTATAGACCATGATTGGCAGGTACAGACCATGATCTGCTTATATAGACCATGATCTGCAGGTATAGACCATGATTGGCAGGTATAGACCATGATCTGCTTATATAGACCATGATCTGCTTATATAGACCATGATCTTCTTATATAGACCATGATCTGCAGGTATAGACCATGATCTGCTTATATAGACCATGATCTGCTTATATAGACCATGATCTGCAGGTATAGACCATGATCTACAGGTATAGACTCTGATCTGCAGGTATAGACCATGATCTGCAGGTATAGACCATGATTGGCAGGTACAGACCATGATCTGCTTATATAGACCATGATTGGCAGGTATAGACTCCGATCTGCAGGTATAGACCATGATCTGCTTATATAGACCATGATCTGCAGGTATAGTCCATGATTGGCAGGTATAGACCATGATCTGCATGTATAGACTCTAATCTGCAGGTATAGACCATGATCTGCAGGTATAGACTTTGATCTGCAGGTATAGACCATGATCTGCAGGTATAGACCATGATTGGTAGGTATAGATCATGATCTGCTTATATAGACCATGATCTGCAGGTATAGACCATGATTGGCAGGTATAGACCATGATCTGCTTATATAGACCATGATCTGCAGGTATAGACCATGATTGGCAGGTATAGACCATGATCTGCAGGTATAGACCATGATCTGCTTATATAGACCATGATCTGCAGGTATAGACCATGATTGGCAGGTATAGACCATGATCTGCAGGTGCAGTGTGCTATGGCAGATAAGTGTCAAGGTTGTATGCAGTTTGACTTGATTTATAAGTGAGTATATATAGTATGACATAAGATAGTAATTGTTTTTAGTGATTTGATATGAAACTTTATACATTTGTTGCTAATTCACACTATTTTCAGAGTTACGCTTGTTTTGTTTTGGGTTTTTTTCCCACTTACTTTAGACACATCTCTGTTGTTAGGTAGAAGTGGGATGTGGTTGAGATGAGGGTATATCTGTGTGAGCAAGTTGTTCAGCATTTTTCTGTTTTCAAGTGGTATTAAAAAAGCAATTATTAAAATAATTGAGGCTTGATAAAGTCAATAAAAATTAAAATTTTATTGTGAATATTCATTAAATATAGAGTTAAAGCACTTTTATTGAGATAACATTGGATCTGAAAGCTGTATGAAGATTCTTTTCCTGTTTTAGGGATGGGTGGACAACTTCAACGGACCATCAGGGCTGTTAGCTTCAGTAAGTTTTTGTTTAGTTTTTTGAAAAGGGATTGACTTTCTCTTGTTTGTTTGCATTTATTTTTAATACTGTACATCAGTATTTTTTTATTTGATTTATATTGCTGATCTTTTTACTTAAGAAATATGTATGGCTATTTATTAAAGCCAAGTGAACTTAAGGTATGGTCCTGCATTTGTTATGCTTATTGTATCATTTGCATTGCATCTACCATTCAAAATTTCTATTTACAACGTTTCTAACAATGCTTTAGAGACTTTGACCAAAATTGAAAGAAAGCATCCTGGGATCTTACAAATTTATTCAAGTAATATTGATCTGCCATCAAATATGGCCACTCTTACTAGAAATAAATAAAACAATAAATTCCTTCTTCTCAAAAATCATTGAGCAGAATTTGACAGAACATTAAAGAAAGCATTCAGTTATGAAGGTCTCTCAAAATTTTTCAAATGATTCAAACAACCATCAAGTGTAGATGCCATTAGGAAAATTAGATAACCTTTAAACAGCTTCTCAAAATCTGCTCATTGGAATTGGTCTAAATGTGGTAGAAAGCATCCTGTCCTGATGGGCTTACAAATTTTTTAAAATAATGATGATCTATCAAATATTGCAGACATTAGTAAAAATAGAAAAAATTTAAATTTCATCCCAAAAAACCAAGAATTTGACTAATTTGACAGAAAGCATTCCTGCATGAAGGTTTTTTCACAATTGTTCAAGTGTAATGGTCAAAATATTGTCATCATTATTAGCAATAAAAAAAACTTTTAAACCAACTCAACATAATTTCACAGAAAGAATCCTGACTGAGGGCTTTTAATTTTGTATATTCAATGGTGATCCACCATCAGATTAGGTCACTATTGCTATAAATAGAAAAAGCTAAAATCACTTTTTAAACATAGTCAACAGAATTTGACCAAATTTTGACTGAAAGCCTCATGGCATAATTGGCTTTCACATTTGTACAAATGTTGCCAGTTTACCATCAGATTTGGCTGCCATTGCTAAAATTGGATAGAACTATAAATGACTTCCTCTCAGAAAAACATTAAAGTATGAACATCCATTGAATGTGGATGAAGCTGCAAAACATGAGAAATGTTAAATCATTATTGTCTTAACATATGCAGTCAAAAACATGGGAAGAAATTTTAACAGAAGATATCAAACTGTGCTCAAGTTCTCAGTAGTGAATACCAAGGAAAGTAACCTATGATAACTATTGAGACACGTGAAGTCGTCTCCCTTGGAGAAAAAAATGTTTGAAAAATAAAATTCAAGATTTTAGAATGCATTATATAAAAATGTATAATTTAATCTGAAGATAAATATGAAATAGCAATATAACAGGTAACACTTTAAAATGATATTAATTTGATAATGTAATTATATTTATGAGACTGGTTAACAGTGGTTACCATGCAGGATTCATTAGCAGGAATACCAGGTTTGAGATGCTGACCAGACTAGACTTCGGCAAGACTCTTTCCACTCATTGCTTGGAGAAAAACTAACTAAAATAATTACTTAAAATACTTTAAACAGGCATAGTCCACCAAACCAGAAATGTTTTTGTTTGTGGCTGATGTGCACCAGTAATTTCAGAGTTAGCAAAAAAGATGTGTAGGATCTGACTAATAATTACATATGTTACATAAGCCTCTAGGCTGAAGAACTGAAAGCATTTCCAATGCACACAATTAAATATATCTTATTATCATAATTTCTTTACATAATTATGTGAAAAAAAAGATCTGGATTTAAGAACTTTTTTTCTTGTAAAAACGTGCCCAATTTTATTTGCAGAGATTTATGACTAAAAACTTGGGCTCATTTATATTTCATGAATTATAAGAAACCCAATATGCTTTTACCTGAAATGCTTCTAAACGAGCAGTGAAATCTGTAACCCTTAAAAAATTTGGTAATTAGTCCAGGCTAATCAGATGATGGGACTTGAACCTGCAACAATCTGGTTATATTTCCAGTGTCTTATCCACTGTGCCACTATATCTCCCTTGGGTGCAGATTTCACTTGTCCCCAAGTTTTGACTCTAAAGGATGAGGACAACCCCATGAATCCATTCATAATGTGCAGATTAGCTCCCCTTCTAATACCAATTAAGTACTTATACTTTAATGGTAAGTCTATGTACAGTTTGTAAATTTTGAATTGGGGCTGAAAGAAAGCCAGCATACAACACTGGTTGTATAAACTGAATTTTCTTTTTTATGCAAAGAAAGGGATCGTTTATATATTGTAAAGGAAAGAACATAAATTATACCAACATTAATAGAACATTTTTTTTTACTCCTCTAAAATTTCAATAATTGTGTGAATTTGTGTTCACAAGCAGACATATATCAACTATGTAGGTGACTGATATAATGTCTGATTGGGCTTGACTGCTCCATTGACCTAGTGGTTTAAGCATCTGCCTTAGGTGTGGGATGTCGCTGGTTCAAACACTGGCCAAATTATAAAAATGGTACTAAAGTTGCCTTGCTAAGTGCTCAGCATTAAGAGGTTAGTGTTGGGACTGGTGTGCCTGGTGTCAGAATAATATGACTGGGTGGGACATAATGGTGCATGTCTACAGCATAATGCCCCGATGCTAGACATCACTATAAACTGTCACACTGCAGACATCGTAGTGACATGACTGGAAATTGTTAAAGCTATGTTAAAAATCCAAATCACACACACCAAATGGGCCTCTTTTTATGGAAACAGTCTTATTTTTAATAACCTTTTGCAGTTTCTTTCAACTTATTGACATGAAAGTGTAAAAACATATATTCTGAAAATTTCATGAAGTTGCTGTTATTTTTAGAGTATTAAACTTTGTAGAATTTTGTGGCTTCTCATGAACAATATGATTTTAAAAATCCAATTTGAAATGTAAATTATTGCCAGTACTACCTGAGGCATATTTCTGATTTTAAATACCAGTGTAAAATAATTTTCTGTGCAAAAATAAAGAAATATGAAGCCCATGAAAATAAAGTATTCTGCATACCAACTTTTCAGATTGGCAAGGGAGTATTACGAAGTATAAAGGGAGACTTCCATGCTACTGCAGACATTATTCCTGTGGACTTTGTAAGCAACATGATTATAGCAGCAGCCTGGTTCACAGCGACACACAAGTAAATACCACAGCAGCTGGAATAATAGAGTACTGAGTTTTACATGGACACTGTTTTATGTAAAGAGATATTGGGATCTCATTCATTGAAAAATAAGTCTCCTTTTTCACTTGGACACACATTAATGTAAAGAGATATTGGACCACAGTAACTGGAAAAATAGAGTACTCTGTGTAACTTAGACACAGTTCTATGTAAATAGATATTTTTGGGACCTAGGCACCAGTATGATAAAATTACATTATAACAAAGTCAAAGAGGAATTGTTTGAAAAGAGCATTTAATATACAGTGAAACCCACTTATCTCGACTTCGGTTACCTCGCCAACCCTATTAAGTCGACGGTTTTGAAGTGGAACCGCCAAATTCTCTCTTTGTCTTAGCATTTTCTCATCGGTTATGTCGATTCTTTTATGTCGAAGAACCCTAATATCTCGAGCACAAAAGAGGGCCAAATTTGCCAATCAACGTCGGTTATCTCGTTCCCCATGACCAATCGCTGGCGATTTTTTCCCCTTATTGGTGACAAAATTGTCCCACCTGGTGACTGACTTTTTGGTTATTTAATTTGTTCAAACAATCGTGGCTTTCGAATGGATAAATAAAAAGGAGAACGGAAGGAAGCTACAAACTTAACTAAGTAATGCATTGGAATCAATCAGTACACAAATCATCCTTTGTTTGTATCGACAACCCTGTCTTAGCGTCTTAGTGGTGCATTGTTACATCATAATCTGCTTATGTGGATATAGGACCGAATACTATATGTTTTGACTTGACAGTCAATTATGCTACTGTACTATACCTACAACTGACCGACTTCTGAAGATGGGAATAGAACAGATAAAATTAATGGAATGGCTAATCCTTCTGTTTGTTGGTTGTTACAGACACTTAAACTCAGCAAGAAGAAATAGCAAACAACAAATAAATAACTTTTGCATAATTAAAAATAATTATTTATTTCTCCAAATACAGGAGTGAAAGAATCCTTATATTGAGTGTTAACTACTGTAATATATACGAACCAATATTGCCAGGTGTTGACACGCGTAAGTTTCATTCGCAGGAATGGACATACTATTTAGCAAGAATACGGTCTCTCGATTTTTTTTAATTTACATGTACTTCTTAAGACTGGTTACATTTATACTAGCATAGGACTTGCCAATAACATGATCGTACTTGGTTACTGCACATGTGCTGCGTTCACGTAGCACATGATCACGGTCCTTATGGTCGTTCACTCCAATGACAGTTCACTCGCACTTGTTTATCTTATCTGAAGGATAACATGTTGTAGCTATTCTGTTTACGATACTTTTCATAGCTGTCAGAGCGAAATGACTCACAAATTTAATTTTGACACTGGTTAGCTTTTTGTACAAACGAACTACAACCTGCACGTTTTTTTTTTTATTTTGTAAGCGATCTTTGCGTTTGCAATGTTGGAGAATATAATAAAGGTTTGTATCGAGAATCGATGGTGGTTTGTATTGTATACTGGTAAATCTCTGCTGTTAGTTTGTGCACATATGCCTTTTGTTGTTAACAAACATGTGTATATTTTTATGGCATTCATCGCTTCATCAAACGAATCGCGGCAATGCTGTTGTGTAAACAAAACAAACATCCAAAAATACGTGCATGTACATTCTCATTTATTAACGCTTATCATGTACATAACAAAATTTCAAGCACATGTTATTATATTGACGCCATATTGGTTTTCGTTGATCTCGATCATCGGTTATCTCAATGCTTTTTGGCAAACCCCTAGGCCGGCGACATAACCGGGTTCGACTGTAGTTGTCCACTAGTATGAAACAATTTAAGGGACATAACGTGGGCCCCATAGCATTTCTTCTTTTCATCTTTAATGTCTTAATTGGATTTACACTCAAGACAGTCAAACAGTTCTGAGCAGTATAAATATCTACTGCTTTTTTCTGAATTTCTTGTCTCAGATAAATGTTTCAGTACAATATAATATTTTATTTATTTTTATTTGCTCATTAATGCTTGTGCTTGTGTTATGAGCTTGAAACTTTGATTTTTAGAATAGCTCAGTTCTTTAGTCTTATCTTAGTTATTGTCTCATTGTACTCTATATACTGTATATATATAATATATAACAAAATGCTTCAAGGTAGGTTAGTTCCTGTAGCTGAGTGAGTTACTTTCTCTAAATAAAGTTGTTTATGTTGTTGTTGTTGTTGTTGTTATTATTATTATTATTATTATTATTATTATTATTATTATTATTATTATTATTATTATTATTATTATTATTATTATTATTATTATTATTATTATTATTAACTCACAACTGAAGTATTGATTGTGTATTATATAAAATATATTGTACATCAATGAATTGGATTATTTAAGGCTGGAAATATCAAAAATTATTTTCCTTGCCCAAAATGCACCATGATTAAAGTTTTTCCTTCATATTGAAGTAAAGTTTTGGGCTAGTGACAGAATTTGACTTGCCCAGCAAAATATTTTACTTGCCCTGGATTTATGTTGCCCAGACCATGAGCTTTCACATTTTGTTACCAAAAAAAAACATTAGCAATATCCTATTTTAATTGTATTCTAAATAAATATATTTGATACTGCTGAAAATGCAAACATGCGTGCTTTCAAGGGCAGTATTTTAGAGCCTTTGTTTGGATGAAGGCTAGACATCTGTGTTACTTTTTGCATCTAAGTTTCTTGTTCAAAAGTCCCATGTTTTGTTAAATGTTTGTATTCTGCATATAATGGATCTCTTATAATTAACCACAGACATATAATATAAAGTACAACAAATATTGGTTGACTTTTGTTGCCTAATGTGCATTGGCAGGAATTGACATAGATCACTTGTAGGTGCTGACAGCATCAACAAGGTTAAGATTCAGTATTAAAATTTTGTGTTAGGATCTTTGCAAGTCAGATGCAGGGAAATACATTATCATTCAGGTCAAAAGTGAGGTACTATGTTTCTTGAGACCCATGCTTGATGAATGTTGTAATTTATATGAACTGTGGTCTGCTTAGGTTTGTTGTAATATATATGCACTCTGGTCTAATTTTTTAGGTATAGTAATTTCCATGCACTGTGGTCTGATTAGGTATGATGTAATGTCCATGCACTGTGGTCAGATTAGGTATATTGTAATTGACATGCACTGTGGTTTAATAAGGTATGTTGTAAATTACATGCAATGCTGTTTGATTAGGTATGTTGTAATTGACATGCACTATGGTCTGATTAGGTATGTTGTAATTTCCATGCATTGTGGTCTGATTAGGTATGTTGTAATTATCGTGCACTGTGGTCTGATTAGGTATGTTGTAATTTACATGCAATGTTGTCTGATTAGGTATGTTGTAATTTTCATGCATTGTGGTCTGATTAGGTATGTTGTAATTTCCATGCACTGTGGTCTGATTAGGTATGTTGTAATTTACATGCACTATGGTCTGATTAGGTATGTTGTAATTGACATGCACTATGGTCTGATCAGGTATGTTGTAATTGACATTCACAGTGGTCTGATTTGGTATATTGTAATTTATATGCAATGTTGTCTGATTAGGTATGTTGTAATTGACATGTACTATGGTCTGATTAGGTATGTTGTAATTTCCATGCATTGTGGTCTGATTAGGTATGTTGTAATTTCCATGCATTGTGGTCTGATTAGGTATGTTGTATATTCCATGTATTGTGGTCAGATTAGGTATGTTGTTATTTCTATGCACTGTGGTCTGATTAGGTATGTTGTAATTTCCATGTATTGTGGTCTGATTAGGTATGTTGTAATTTCCATTCACTATGGTCTGATTAGGTATGTTTTAATTGACATGCACTGTGGTCTAGTTAGGTATGTTGTAATTGACATGCACTGTCGTCCGATTTGGTATGGTGTAATTAACATGAACTGTGATCTGATTAGGTATGTTGTAATTTCCATGCACTGTGGTCTGATTAGGTATGTGGTAATTAGCATGGACTGTGGTCTGATTTGGTATGTCATAATTTCCATGCACTGTGGTCTGATTAGGTATGGTGTAATTGACATGCACTGTGGTCTGATTAGGTATGGTGTAATTAGCATGGACTATGGTCTGATTAGGTATGTTCATCATTTCATGCAAAATAGATTATTCCAGTGGCCTAAGTGTTTGAGCATTCACCTTGCATGTGGGAGTCACAGGTTTATACCACAGCCAAGTTGTACCAAAGACTTATAAAAATGGTACTGACAGCTGCCTTGCATAACATTCAGTGTTAAAAGGTTAGTGTTAGGACTGGTTTGGCTTTCTGTCAGGATAATATGACTTGGTGGGACTTGATGGTACATGTCTGCAGCATGATGCCCCAGTGCTAGACATAAGTATAAACTGCTACACTGCAGACATCATAGCAGTATGACTAACATTTGTTAAAGCTACATTAAAACCTAAATCACACACAGACATGCAAAGTAAATGTGTAGGTTGTTTTCATTGGAACTTGCATTTAATTATTTTTGTAATATTTATTCCCAGACCCAGTGATATAAAGATGTACAATTGCACAACAGGTCAACTCAATCGTTTCACCTGGGGACAAATGGGTGAGTAATTAAGGCAGATTCTAATTTTATTACTTGAAGAAAAAGAATTCTGACTTTTTTGTGTATGACTGAATGACTTTTTTCGTGATACAAAAACAGAAAATCCTCGGATATCATGCAGTATTTCATTGGATATTCTGAACTGTCTTATCATGGACTCCTTTATTATATGTAGGAAATTTTAAAAGACTTTGTTTAATGACCCCACATAAGCAGAAAATAATAATAGTCATACAGCTGTCCTGTGCCATCACCTTTGAAACATGGTATGGTTTAAGTTGTTTCATCTGAGTGTTGCCTGAACATGCAATTCTTTTCCATTTTGTTCTTTAATTTTTCAGACGTGTATGAAGTAAAATTCTTAGTTTCATTTTTCCAGATCAAGTTGTCTGAGTCACATCAATTTGGTATTAAACTGACATATTGTTAAAGCTTAATACATATTGGCACCATAGATTTAGTATTGAGTTGACATGTTGTTAAAGCTTAACACATATTGGTACCAGAGGTTTGCTACTGAGCTGACATGTTGTTAAAGCCCAATTACATGGTATCAAACATTTGGGACCTTATGGCGGTGATAATTTTGTGTGCTTTTAAAAAGTCATTAAGCATTTGGAACCTAGATGACAGATATGATTTGTGTCTGTTTTTACATGGCATCAGGCATTTGTGTCCTTGATGGCAGTGATGATTCCTCTTTGCTTTTAAAAAGGCATCAGGCTTTTGGGACCCTGATGACATTGATGTGTGTCTGCTTTTGCAAGGCATCAGCTTTGTTCATAAATGATCATTAATTTATAATATGTTTCAAGGGGAAGTTGGGTTGAGAAAAGAAATTAGCCCTATAATCAGAGGGATTTCATCCTTCAGAATCCTGTGGCTTGCTTTCTTCTCTGCTGTGTTTTATTAATAAGGCTCTTCCTATATTAAACACTTCTGGTCTTTTGAACTTTCAAGTCAAGATTTGTAAAGGAACAAAACTGAAATTCTAAGTAACAATTTAGTAAAAGTGGTTATCTCCCATGACATAGCTTCTTTGATTCATGCAAAAATACATAATCATTTCATTACAAAATGCTCATCAAAGGTAATTGCCTAAATATGTTTTTCAAAATATTTCATATTTGTTTCATAAAGTCTCTGTTAAGAGATAAAGACAAAAAAAACCGACTTAAATCATTTCAAATTCTGATTCATTTATTTAATGGGATATCAGTGTTTGCTTATGATCAGTAATCAGAGAATGGATAATAATTATTCGTATTTTGCAAGTTATATTCATCAATTTGATCCTGTTCAGTAGAGTACCATTTATACTTAAATCAAGTCTACCTGCAAACAACATTGACCCTGATCTGCTGTCACATATGTTGACAGGTCAGGGTGTAGTTTGTTCTACTAATTATTCCTAACACACTGAGTAGACTCGGATCTACTGGCACATTATTAATGGTATATCTAGGTCTGTGCAATTTGCTTTGTGAGTGTGTTGGAAAAAAACAAGATATTCTCTTTACTTTTATTTTATTCAGACAAAAGCTATTAGCTCTTGAAGGCTCAACAATAGCTGAACATACAGGTATGACGGTATAAAATAACAAGCATAACTAATTGGACCAGTATTATAAAGTTATCAGTTGGACTGGACTAATATGCGAGTATATACGGTGTTGCATAAAACCACTGTCATATGTATTCTCAGTACTTTGATTATGCTCTAGCTTGAAGCATTCACTATATCATCTCCAATAGCTATGGTTTCAGTGAAGCATTCACTATATCATTTCCAATAGCTATGGTTTCTGTGAAGCATTCACTATATCATCTTCAATAGCTATGGTTTCTGTGAAGCATTCACTATATCATCTCCAATAGCTATGGTTTCTGTGAAGCATTCACTATATCATCTCCATTAGCTATGGTTTCTGTGAAGCATTCACTATATCATCTCCAATAGCTATGGTTTCTGTGAAGCATTCACTGTATCATCTCCAATAGCTATGGTTTCTGTGAAGCATTCACTATATCATCTCCAATAGCTATGGTTTCTGTGAAGCATTCACTGTATCATCTCCAATAGCTATGGTTTCTGTGAAGCATTCACTATATCATCTCCAATAGCTATTATTTCTGTGAAGCATTCACTATATCATCTCCAATAGCTATGGTTTCTGTGAAGCATTCACTGTATCATCTCCAATAGCTATGGTTTCTGTGAAGCATTCACTATATCATCTCCAATAGCTATGGTTTCTGTGAAGCATTCACTGTATCATCTCCAATAGCTATGGTTTCTGTGAAGCATTCACTGTATCATCTCCAATAGCTATGGTTTCTGTGAAGAGTGGGCATGTGGGATTAATTAATGTAGATACTCAGCTATAAGTTGAGTCCAACTGAAAACTCCGGTGACCTAGAGGCTTGAGTGTCCACCTTGGTTGCCAGAGGTCGTGGGTTTGAACCCCAGTAGAGTCATATTAAAGACTTATAAATATGGTATTAACTGCTGCCTCGCTATGTGCTCACTAATAAGAGGAGGTTAGTGTTAGGACTATTCGGCCTGGTGTCAGGATAATGTGATTGTCTGTGGCATAATGACCAGTGCTAGATATCACTATAAACTGCCACACTGCAGACATCAAAAGCGATATGACTGAAAAGTAAAAGTACACATTGCATGCATGCACACACACAGACACACAGACACACTGAAAACTGCACAGACCTAGATCTTCCATCATATAATGGGCTGGCAGATCTGTGTCTGGGCAGTTTGTTGGGAATAATCGGTAGAATAAATAATGTTGACCCTGAACTACTGATGCATAATGTGGTAACAAATCAGGATATCTGTTGTTCACAGTTTGACTCAGTTTGTAAATGAGTACATATAGCATAGCTGTTTTCTGTAACTATCAGTGTGTTTAAAAAAATTGGTGTTTGACGTTTTCTTTCAGCAGTCTCCATAGCTTGCATCTGTGAAGGGGTGACTCGTTAGTCTCACTTTTCTGCAAATGATGGCTGTGTTACTTTTGAATTAAGATAATGTGTAGGTACATCATAGTTCTGGGAAACTTGGCAGATATGACGATTCTCATAACCAGATATGCAAATTCTTTCATCAGTAGAATATGATGTTGTTTCCAACTATGTGGTTATGCCCTTTTAAAAGCACATTTTGTTGATTCAAATTTCCCTGTCTATTTCAAGAGAGACTGTGCTATGAATTCATGATGAAAAATCCACTGAACAGTGTTGCAAGAATTCCAAATCCCAAATTAACAAAGAGTCCGTAAGTATTCCTGTTTATTGTATTTTCACATTTGGAGTGGCTACAACTTTATCATCTATGTTGAATTTTTTAGACAACTATATAGAGATGACAGATGTATATAAAACATTAATATGACTAATCTAGAGGTGTTTTCTTTTATACAACACTTTTCTAATCCTTCCCTATTCTTTCTTTGTTGCTGACACTCAGTGCTTCATTTTCTTTTTAAAAAACAATTATTCCATTTAGTTTTCTTTCCTTTATTGTTTGAACATAATTATATATTTTACTTTATATGTACTATCATGTACTCGCTTATAAGACTAGTCCAACTGCAAACTGCACTGAAATCTGCTATTGCATAATGCACCAGCAGATTTAGGTCTGTGCATTTTGTTAGAGGTATCAGCACAACAAACAGCATAGACCCTGATCTGCAGACACATACTATAGCAGAACTTGGTCTGTCTTGTTTGCAATTGGACTCGACTTGTAGGCAAGTACTTATTGTAGTGCCCTTCTCAACTAAGTCACATGAGATTGGTAGAAATTATTTTTCCTGTCAGAAAGCAGATAAGACACTAGTTTGATTAAAGTTTTGCAGGGTTCCTGCAGGTCATGGAATCCTGGAAAAGTTTTGGAATTTAAAAAATAAATTTCAAGGGCCTTGAAAAGCTATGGAATTTGTCAAAACCTTGCAAAGTTTTGGAAAAGTCATGGAATTTGTGACAATGGTGTTAAAGAAATTAATTACTTCAAATTTCATAGAGCAACATGAACCGGTTAAATAAAATTGTAAAATTACAATCGATAAATGGTTTCAATTCATATAACGAGTAAGTTCCCTTAATGGAAGTATCACATGATTTCCTGTGTAGTTCACTAAATAAAAGAAAGCAACTTGAAAGTAATTTGTTTTGTTAATATTGTAAATAGGAACACATACAAAGATTACATTGATCATTGGATTATGACATGAATTATAACATAAAGTCAAAGTGTGCTAACCCAGGTAAATTTAAAATGTACATATTAAAAATATTTGTTGTTAATTTATTTGTTATTTTAGATTGAAAGATGTCATTTTTATGTTCATTTACTTGACAATGCAAGATAGCGCGGTCCTTGAGTTTTATGAAATGGCCCTGGAAAAGTTTTGGAAATGTCATGGAATTTGTTTTTGTTAAGTCTGCAGGAACCCTGGTTTTGGTTGGTAAATCTGTTTTGTATTTATAAATATACGAAAATCAGTAGTAGTTCATTTACATGTTCAAAGATAAAGCAATGGTTTTGTAAAGTAGCGTATTTGATCATCTTCAAGTAGATGCAGCTGTTATTGAGTGGAGACCTGAGTCAAAAAGCTGCATTTGTACATTATGATATAGACCGGGTCTCAAATTCAAATCATAACAAGGATCACATAAGGATTAGTACATTGGCCAGAGGGCTGCATCACTGAAATGTTTTCATACAGTGAAAGTCACTCATATAAAAGGTTGCCAATTGAAATTTTAGAAACACGAAATAAATGATGTAGTTAACAAATTTTTATCAAAACTGGATGGCTGGATGGCTTTAAAAAAAAACAAATCGCATTATAAATTTTTAAATAAATTCCTGGTTTAATTGCGGTCCTCAAAAAAAATCCACATGTTTGAGATCACATGTGTAGACTTTTCATTTTATAATTTCAATTATTAATTGTTTCCACTATAATTTTATGATGGAGGCTGATTTTGAATTTACACTGTTTGCATTATAATTATTTTTGCATACATAGGTTGATGCATGAATTGAAGGTACTTTACGATCACATGTTGCCTGCCTATGTCATGGACTTCTGTTTGTGGATAATGGGCAGGAAAACAATGTATGTACCAAGCTTTTTCTCTTTGCTTGTTTGGTGTTTAAAGGCACATCAGCACTTCAAATGCTATGAATCACTGAGGCAATGAGCTATATAGTGCTGACCAAAGCTATTCTGGGCAAAATTTCAAACTGCATCCTTTTGGGTTAGGGCCCCATCTCATGGTTCGAGTCTGTGTTCCTAAGATAAAGTTATATTTTATTATTCTGAAGCAAATTAAAAATGTCTGACTTATTGGATTACATATTTAATATTAATTTATTAATTATACATTTTCTTGTATTGTTCCTGCTAATTATGTGATACAATTTGAAATACAGATAAAGCATGATGTACACCAATTTTAGTGAATTAATTTTCATGGGTAGCGATTTCCTTAGGTTTAAGAAAAACATTTTAATGTCAGCTTTAAAATTTATCAATTTGGAAAGATGTCTTATTGTTTTCACAGAAGCATTGTTGTTCATTGTTTATACAAGTTCATGGTTTATAGGAACCACAGCTCTATAAAAACTGGTACCTTAGGAAAAAATAGTACATTTACAGTGTCCCAATTTCTGAGACCAGTCAAGCTTCTTTAGACTTGTGATATATTTGTTTTATATTATTGTCATTTATCCAGATTAGCCTGTATACTGTGAATCAGTTTAAATGTTGGGTATCAAATTTCATGGTTTTGTAAAATTTATATATAATTCTGGATACTTAAGTTAGTTGATTTTAAAAAGTAGAAGTAAGTTTGCATTTAGTCATATATATTAATGCAGAGCTTTCGAGTTCATGAAATTGTTCATAATTTAATCACAATCAGGCAATTTCCATTGTACCAGATCTTTGAAATGTACTTGCTTACAAGATGAGACCAACTGCACAGAGTTATATTTACCATCACATAATGCACCCCTGCAAATATGGGTGTGTGGTGTTCTTTTTTAGGAGTAATCAGAGAAACAAACAACATAGACCCTGATCTGCAGGTTATATTAGATCTGGATCTTTGGATGTTCGCAGTTTGACTCGACTTATAAATGAGTATTGATTGTACATTTATGTTTCTCATCACTATAAATTCCATTAGTATTAAAACAAACAAAGAAGTGAGTAATACGTTATCATCATACACTAGGGCATCTTGATATTTTATTCTGATTTTACATTTGTTACTGAGCTTACCTAATAAAATTGATATCTCATGAATGTTAATGAATTCAAAGTGTATGAGACTGACAAGGATACCCCATATTCAGTTACAGCTGTATCGTCCATGAAGTCCACATAACCAGTGTTTGATTGTAGTAGGTTAATGGGAGACTTTCTGAAGTTACTATGTAAAATTTAAAATCAATATAAACATTTTGAATTACCACTTGGTTGCAAAAAAATGATTATAATTTACCAATATAATATAAATCAAACAAGTTTCTATTGAAAATAAAAATACAAAAAATATGAAAACCATCTACTTTCCATGCTTATTGAGTCTCATTTTATTTTCAAATTACAATTTAGTACTTTACTTTCTCAGCAGAAAAGACAGATACAGATATGTAAGTAAGTAGGTATATGGATAGATAGATGCATTTAGCTGGTATTATAATTTTGCCGGAGTGGACTATACAGTAAAACCTGGTATGAGAGATTGCCCCTTCTGCCAACAAAAAGCAGTCTCTCAAGACAGGTCACAGTGTCTCATAGCAGGTTTTTTAAAGAAAAAGACCAGTTTCCAAGGTCCAGCTTCAGAACAATTTCAAGAAGAAAAAAAACCACAATCACTGTACATATGTTCTATTCTTTATTAATAGTTCTTGCTAAAATATTTTATGCATTCATCTAAAAACAAAATTATATAGCAATAAAGATATACTTATATCAATAAACATGATATCACATTTACATTTGAAGATCATTTATTTTAGTATATGAAATCGTTTCTGAATTACTCCTTTTCCTTTATAACAACCTAAATTTGTTTTACCGACATTTAAACTGCTTTTTGCAAGTGGTCTGCTCTTTTTCATTTCTTTCAGTTACAATATTTTTCTCCAGCCTTAAAATTTATCTCTTTTTTTTTAGTTTGAGGTTCGTCCAATGTTATTAAGGTTCTAGGTATTAGTTTCTGCTTGTAATATCCAACGTAAAGACAGTTTTGAATTGGCTGAGGGAAAATATGAAAAATCTGAACATGTGCATTGCATATCTAACAATTAATGAAATAAAAAGAAACAATTATCTCATTCAGAAACAAGACCATTTTATCAGAGACAATATTGAGTGGCTTCATTCAAAGATGACATAGAGGAATTAACTCTATAAGTAAAGTGTGTAACCCAGTCACACCAACTTGAATAGATGACAGCTTTGTGATTGGGATGTAATCACTTAACATCAGGGGAAAAACAACAAAAAACATCACAAGTCTTGAACACTATCAATTAAATCCCACAAATAATTCTCACTTGCTGGTTTAATAGACAATGACCTTATTCACATACATCAATACAGATTAACACAAGACAAACAAAATAAGCAACCACTACATCAGCTTTGGCACTACAACAGTAATTCGTGATATGTACATTATCCTAGTTTATGGACTGTAGTATCTATCACTGGTAGGAACAATCCTTTTTTTTGAATATTCCTTTTATGTTTATTTTTGATCAGAACAATTATTGCTAATCAAGTGGTCATTGTAACAATTGATTACATAAAGGTCATTGGTGTCTGTCTGTTCTTGTGATAAGGTTATTCATTGGGATGCCAAGTAATATGAAGACTGGAAAGCAGGATAAGTGCTGAAATAATTAGTCTGGTTCCCTGCTTTGTATGCTGCCTGCGTTCCTCACCCCTATATAAATAATGGAGAACAAACACAGTGAGTATACAAAGCAGGGAACCAGACTAGGAAATAATCTACATATACTCTAGTCTGGTTTACGACAGAAACTATAAGACACTATAAGCATAGCTAAAAAACATTAACATTAATAGCCAGCCTATTTTCTTTTTAAAATTTTTTTAGAACAGTATGAGCGGTCGTTCTTACAGGGATTAAATAAAGGTCAGTGGAGTTTATCCTCGTTTTTGCAATGTGGTCATTCATAGCAGTGTTGAAATACATGTTTTTGCCAAGACATAGCAGTCACTGGTCACATTCAGCAGGTGGTCACTCTTAACAGAGCATTTATATAAATAAAATTGACCCCTTCATTACGATTGTGGTTGGAAATGACAGGTGGTTGCTCAAAGCAGTTTTTACTGTATCATCTTCTGGATGTGCAATAAATGAGTTTAAAAATGTATCAAAAGTAATGAAAAATTATCAGCTTATTTCCCTTTGAAGTCCAGGAAATGAAAATGACTATTTGGACCTTGCAGTCTTTTGAGAGATGCACATCCAAAGTATGGCCAGACTGTGTACCGGTAATCCAGATTTCACCCATCAACCAGACACTAGAAGTTGAATTAAAGGCTATTTTAAAAATACCTAAGAGGTCTTATTTTAAATAATCATGACAACCAGTGAGGAACTGGAAAATTCTTTTTCTTTTAAAAATCAAACCCTATCAAAGTATGAAATTGTTGAGTGGAACACATTTACTAATATGTAGACCAGAAGTGTTGTTCTTCAAAGAAGTGTTACAATAGACAAGAGGGGGCCTCGAGTGGTCGAGTGGTCTAAAGCGCTGTCCATTACGGATCACTGTCATCTCACCTCTGCGTGAGTTCGAGTCTAAGATTTGGCGAATGTGGATATGTGAGAAAGCTTGCCAGTAGCTTCTCGTGGGTCAGTGGTTCTTTCCGAGGATTTCCCAGTTTCTTCCTCCACCATTAATACAGGCCGCCATGTATAGCCTATCGTGTGCTGAAAAATGGCGTAAGCCCAACAACAACAACAACAACAATAGACAAGAGACGAAGCAATGGAGAAAATTTTATTAAAGTTGCCATGAAAAACTCAATGAGGTACTTAAATTATATATGGAAGAAAAAGTTTTAAATGTCTTCTTCAAATTCGTGTAAGTTATAAGTGGCAAATGTTGCAGATAATATAATACAAATAGCACAGTCATCGAGGGGTCAGATTTTGAACTGCTAGAGTTAGTTACATTGTGTTAATTAGAAGTAAAGAATGGTTTTATGAGTTTGCCTGTTTTTGCTGATAGAATGAATTGCCTGTGAATTTATTCTGATATAGACCTATAAATTAAAAAAAAATATCTGGCAAGAAGAGTTTATGTGAGTTTTTCCTACATCTGGCATAAGTTATTTTTATTGCTACTTCTCTGCAACTACTGAGAGGAGTGTCATTAAAAAATGCATTTTCAGCTGGCGGTCCATTAATAGTCTTAAATGCAAATGAATATCTGACATCCAAGATTGCTGTCATTTTGACCTGTTTAAAATTTTACCAGAATTCATCCTGAATGGATATCAACATGAGATTTTCACTACATTAATTTTTTGGATAGTTTGTTTGTCCTAAATGAAAATGGTGTTGATCTGAACTAAAAAATGGCTGCCATCTTAAAAGTCTTGTTATTACTACAATTCCTGAATCACTGGATCCTCAACATTGGCTGTAGCTTCAAGGCTTCATGGACATGTAGATGGTGACATCAAGCATTTTGAATTTTCACCACATGTCCTGACTGCTTAATTTCTTTAGTTGGTTCCACATGAAAATGGTGCCAATGTGATCCCCAACATGAAAATCTTGTTATGACTCCTGAATGGATAGTTGCAACCATGTTTTATTTTAGCTGTTCTGGTTGAAAACCTGAACAATTTATGCAGTGCTGTATTTTTTTATTTTGTTTGGTTTTAGTGATTGAAATAAATTTTTCACTATTTTTCTTTATAAAATATTGCAATTTTCCTTACTATTTAAAAACAAAGGCAGACCCAAATGAAACCTAGATTACTCTTACTTTGTGACGATCTGACAATCTTCTTATAGCTACTTTTTCAAAATGGATCATCCTATTGACATGGGATTATTACTGAAAGAGATGGTTATAGATGAAATAGTGCAGATTTGATTTTTCAACATGAGGTGTCCTTTTGAATATCTTTTATTGTTACTTCTAATGAAAATGGTTATTCCCTCTGAATTGGTGGTCATATTGATATGGGTTTTCACAAAAATGACCTCCCAGTGACCACTCAAAAATGTTGTATGATGGCTGCTCCTTCCTATTGACATGGTGTTGCCTCTAAAACACTTCCTCCAGTTTTTAAACTACACCAACTCAACCTTGGGTTATGGCAAAGTTCACAGCTTGCATGTTGTAGTGCTTTACAAAGCAAGGGCTTATACTAATATATAATTTTCTTTAGATTTTGTAGTCTGTTTTTCAAAAAAGGATGTGATATGATTATGATTTTTAACGTAGCTTAAAAAAATTTTCAGTCATATCGCTACGATGTCTTAAGTGTGGCAATTTATAGTGATGTTTAGCACTGGGGCATCATGTCGCAGACCTGTAAAATGATGTCCCACCTTTTCACATTTTCCTGACACCAGGCTGACCAGTCTTAACATAAACCTCTTAATTCTGAGCGCCAAGCGAGGCAGCTGTTAGTACCATTTTTGTAAGTCTTTTGGTATGACTACCGGGGATCGAACCTACAACCTTCCGTATCTGAGGTGTACGCTTTAACCGCAAAAAAAGGAAAAGAAGTTGATAGTCAGCAATATGATTTAAAGGTCAAAGATCACAACTCAGACTTTTAACTGTAATAGTTTGTAAGCATTACAATACAAACAAATATGGATTTTTTTCAAAGCCAGTTTGTGTACATATCTCAAGAATACCTTGAACGGTAGTAGTTCAGTATTATGGATTTAAAAAAACTATTTCCTGGTATTTATTTTATTAAACTTTGACTGTGGGTATATCTTGACAGTATGAGATAAGAATTCAGTGATCTTCTGTCTAAGAGATCAGATCTGAAACATTGATAAAGATTTTGTTTACTACACTTAATGTATGAAAATGTTAACTCAGAAAAAAAAGAGAACATATTTGTTACTAAATTTGATGCATTCCAGTTTCTCAAGAATATAGGAATTTGTTTCAATACTTAGAAGTAAAAGAAAAAATAGGATGGATGAAACAGACTTTTTGGGAATTTCTGAAAATTTGTTTTCAGTAAGTAATGTGTCATTTCCTTTAATGGGCTTTTATTTAAATTTGTTAGTGTCCCTACTATTCCAAAAGTTCCTCTTCTGTAGCACCTGAAAAGAGTTGATACATTTTAGAAAGTTTAAGGATGCAAAATGTTAATAAACAATTAAAGAACTGTATACTGAAAAGGGACATTTTATAAGATACAAATTTTTGTCATGAAGATGGAATCATGAGTTCAGGTTTATTGCTGTATACTTGATGTCATAGGTACGTAAGAATCCAGGACAAGATTCAGAAGGCAGTGCGCAGTCTGGATTACTTCACATCTCATCAATGGGAGTTCACCAATAACAACATTCTAATGCTTCAAAGCCAACTCTCAGAAGAAGACAAAAAGGTCACTTTTATATGTTCTTTATTTGAGGATTATTGCCATATTGATCGAAAGCAAGGACAGTTTTGTCATTTAGTGACTTTGCAAGACATCTCAACTTTACTTTGCAAACCATTTCCATATTTTGTTTATTAAATGTCATTTTGTTTATTAAATGACATTTTGGATGGCATGCACACTTGCTTGATATCTTAGTCTCATTCATCTCAAAAACAACTTTAACATTCATGCCAGGAAGTAGCTTCAGTCAATAAAGCAGCAATAGGTTATTCAGGCATAGGAAATGAAAGAAAACATAGGCTCTTATCCAACTCTGACTCATTCAAGCATGGGATTGACTTGGTTTTATCTCTTTAGTCCATGTACTTTAATTGTAAATAAAATCCTTCTTGCCTGCTAGTTTTAATCTAGAACTAAATATTTATTGTTAATAACATGGTGAAATTTTATTCTAATGATCTGCATAATCCTCTGATGATGAAGTTTGAATATTTAAAGGTGGGATGGGTTTGTTTAATGGAAATTTGTCCGTTATAGCCTGTGTGTTAAAATTATGGATAAGATATGGTGGCATCACATGTTGGATAGGTGCCTGCCTTATTTCTTGCTACCATTTCTTGATTTCTTACCACCTTGTTGTAACAACATCAAAGATAACATGAGTTAGACTATTGTTTTCATTTTTTATGAAGTTTTTGACTCTTTGTTTCCAGAATGGCTCAGGGGAATTTTTTCCCTAAAACTGTTGTGTATTGGAAACATTCTTTGACAGAATGAACTTTAAGTAGAAAGGACTTCATTTATGCAAATCATCACATAGTCTGACTTAAGTTTTGGATTTTGTTTCTGTGGAAGATAAAAAACAAAGTTTAATCTTCCTTTCATCAAATCCATGTAATTATCCCATTGCTTGGAGAGTCAAGGTGATTAATCAAGGTGGTAATAACTAGAAACAGATAGTCTAAAAGTAACACTTGGTTTGTATCTTTTGTAGTTAAGGGAATCAATTCTTGTTATTACGTGCAAAGGTACATCTCAGAGTATACCTTATGTCAACATTTGCCTCAAACTGTGTATATTTTGAAAACCTATTAAGAAGGCAAAAATTAAAAGATGAAAATTAAGCTGATATTTACATGCAACAATTTTAATTAAAGTATACTTAGAATTTATACAGTTTTTAGGAATATTTGAGCTTTTCTGTGTCTTCTTACATGCCAAATTGTAATGGTCAATTGTTATTTTAGAATCTGTAGTTTTGTGGTAAATCAGTACCATTAGGAATATGGAGTTTTGTGGTAAAAAAGTACCATTAGGAATATGGAGTTTTATGGTAAATCAGTACCATGTAGAATCAGGAGTTTTTTTATGGTAAATTGGTACCAAAATGAAATCAGTAGTTTTTGCTCAAAAATTCTTTGAGATCACAAACACCTATTTCACTGAACATCTCAAAATTGTCTTCTAATTTTTAGACATCTTTCACATTGGTTGATTGTTAACAGTATTATTCACAGAACATTCAGGAGGCATGATGGATTAAAATACAGTTATAATTATAAAACTTTAATTCTCATAACATATTCTGCCTTATATTCAAGAATTTTGTTTAGGTTTTCTTCAAATTTAGCAATTTCTCATATCATTTTAAATGAATAAAAATGTTTCCTTGTGTTATTTTAAAAATAAAACATGATTTTACATATCATTGAGAATCTCTGTCTCTGAAAAAATATTGATGTTTTCAGAAGTTGCATATGCAATATGACGAAAAATTTAAGTTTGAGGTGAAATTGTGAGAATGGTAGTCATTGTGAGTATTACAGTACTGCTGTTAAAATTTGTTGTACAGTCTATATAAATGTAACAACTGACACTTTAGTAAGGAACCATTTATGTATGTCACCTAATTCAGACTTCATAATTAGAAGAAAATATTTATTCTGTCCCATGTGTCCTGTGTTCATAATTGTTATTGTTTTTTTTTTTTTTTACAGGAATTCTTCTTTGATGTGAAGTCGATTGACTGGAGAATGTACATGGAGTGGTATTGTTTGGGGACCAAGCAGTATGTCCTAAAGGAGGAGCTGTCACAACTTCCAAATGCCAGGAAATCATTAGCAAGGTAGGTTTTGAAAAACATGTTACATGCATTGTTGTTATTCTTCAAAATATTTACTATTCATTGGGAAGGGGCAAATTTATATTTTGATCTTGCTACAAACCATCAATTTAAGATAAAAATAAATGTGTCATATTAGATTTAAGAATACTCTAGTATTCATTGCATTTGGTATATGGTCAGTATCTACCATTTTTAATTTATTTTATAAAGAAAAATGGCTGTTATGACAATAAAAGTAGCAATACCACATATAAGCTCAGACAATTTTATACACAGTAAACAAGCCCTTAATGTTAATCTACTTTTGGCAAGCCAATTTGCTTTCAGTGCAGTATATTTCCCACAGGCTTGCAGGTAAGCAGTTTGCTCTCTGTATTCTCCTGCATGTCCGAATAGATGACTAATGCAGCTATCGTGGCTCAGTTGTTTGACTAAAAGGTTACAGGTTAGAATACTACCATTAGATCAGACCAGACTGGCTACTATGGTTTCATCTTGGGCAAAGCATGTCACCCAAATTGCCTTGGCTAACCCCAATTGCTTTATCATGATGAATGGATGCTTCACAGATAACCCCATATGCTTTATTTTGATGACTGTATGCTTCAAAGATTAACCTTTAATGTGTTATCATGGTGAATGTATGCTTCAGGAAGCAACTAGAAATAGTAAATCCTGGAGACTGTATGCCTGACACTGTGGTCTAATATGATTTATGATGGCCATAAAACACTTCACATATTAACCCCTAATACTTTATCATGGTGTCTGTATGCATCACAGACAAACCCCTAATACTTTATCCTGGTGTCTGTATGCATCACAGACAAACCCCTAATACTTTATCCTGGTGTCTGTATGCCTCACAGACAAACCCCTAATACTTTATCCTGGTGTCTGTATGCATCACAGACAAACCCCTGGTGTCTGTATGCATCCCAGACAAACCCCTAATACTTTATCCTGGTGTCTGTATGCTTCCCAGACAAACCCCTAATACTTTATCCTGGTATCTGTATGAATCACAGACAAACCCCATATACTTTATCCTGGTGTCTGTATGCATCACAGACAAACCCCTAATACTTTATCCTGGTGTCTGTATGCCTCACAGACAAACCCCTAATACTTTATCCTGGTATCTGTATGCATCACAGACAAACCCCTAATACTTTATCCTGGTGTCTGTATGCATCACATACAAACCCCTAATACTTTATCCTGGTGTCTGTATGCCTCACAGACAAACCCCTAATACTTTATCCTGGTGTCTGTATGCATCCCAGACAAACTCCTAATACCTTATCCTGGTGTCTGTATGCCTCACAGACAAACCCCTAATACTTTATCCTGGTGTCTGTATGCATCACAGACAAACCCCTAATACTTTATCCTGGTATCTGTATGCATCACAGACAAACCCCATATACTTTATTCTGGTGTCTGTATGCATCATAGACAAACCCCTGATATTTTATCATGGTGTCTGTATGCATCACAGACAAACCCCTAATACTTTATCCTGGTGTATGTATTGTAACACCCCGTGTGTTAAATATCGAAAAGACCAGAGTTCGGGACTTAAAAATGATTTTTAAGTATAAAAATATAAGTGAGAGAGAACGTGCTATTCAATCTCACATAGTGACTTAGCTAACATAGTGTCTGTCACAACACTATTAATTACAAAAAATATAGAGCAGACTTTTTTTGTCTAAATGCCAAAAGACAGCGTTATAATACACTATATCATGATGAAATAAATTATGTTATTATAATGGATGTAACACATTCTGTCATGGTAGCTTGAATTAAATGAAAATAAATAATTTTAGTACAGAGCAGTGTGGTGGGAGATAGCAGCGGCTTTATAAAGAATTATATGATAATTCTAAGGCATTGAAATTCAATAATAAATCTACTTAAATTTCTCCTAACAATACTATTAAGTTTTGGGGTTATGTAAAAATTATATAAATTATGGTTTTAGAATATGTGGCCGAAATCCTTTTCTATCTAGATGTTCATACTTTGCCGCTCTGACAGCTATCTGCCAGTGCACTGTTGTGCACTCATATTTATAGCCGCCTATTTATGTCACATGACCATAGCTAGCCAATCATTGTTTGTCCTTCTCAGGGCTAGTTATGGCGGTAACCAAGTCAACTGTTCAAACTGCATGGAAAACTTCCTCTGAACATGAAATCTAGATCGAGTTAAGTTGTCCTCTCAATGTCCGTTGTGTGCGTTTTTACTTTTAACCCTATTTGTGTATTCATACCTGCAATTACTTTGAACTGAACGAAACGGACAAGTGAATTTCAATGTGAATCGATCGAGAGTACAACGTATTTGTGATGCAATTAGTTGTAATACGGTTAGAAATAGTCCCTGATAAGTGGATTCTATTTCTGCACATTAAAGTAAAATAACAAGTTCTACACGATCAAGAACTTACAATAATAACAACAACATCAGTTCTAACTTATTGTTCAACAAAAGTCTGACAAGTCAAATGTGATTCTTCGACTGGCACATTAATTCCATCCCTATCTTGCATCTCCGCTGTTCCAGTAACAAAACTCACCGGGTGGGTGAAGTCACAAATTTATGGACTAGCATCATATTTCTGGCTTTGATATTCCAAATCCATGGAAGGTAAGATAATTAATTTCCTAAACAATTCTTGTGAAATTTCAACACGACACACGCATGGTCCAACATGGAAATGATTTGGGCACAATGACTATTAACACATGAACTTCTTCTCATTTAATGTTGATGTCCCATGGCTTTTAGCACTATTTTTGTCTTCTAGATGAATTCCTTGACACATTCATTAATACTCATAATGAAAGCGTGACATTACAATGACCAGAGCAAGGTTTTATACTCACATTTAGTATAAAACTCACAGTACACATTTATAAGAGATGCAGACGGCAATCTAAACAATGGTGGGTGGGTGGCACACGTTCAGGAAGGACACATATGGTAGATAATTTAAGTGAGAGATAAAATCGACATGATCAAATATGCTATAGTCTTGTAGGTCAAACATCATATCATCTCTCAACGATTAACATCATATAATCTTTCACACATTAACTGGAAATTGTTTATGCATGCAGAACTCATTTCACAATACCATTAAGGTATTATAACATACTGAACTGCATCATGCTTTTCAGGTATTATTTCATGCTTTTACTTTAGCATTATTATAATTGTTATAAAAAGAAATGTAGTTCTTAATGGAGCTCAGTACTTTATTTTTGTTGAATTTGGTATTACAGTATGCATCCCAGACAAACCCCTAATACTTTATCCTGGTATCTGTATGCATCACAGACAAACCCCTAATACTTTATCCTGGTATCTGTATGCATCACAGACAAACCCCTAATACTTTATCCTGGTATCTGTATGCATCACAGACAAACCCCTAATACTTTATCCTGGTATCTGTATGCATCACAGACAAACCCCTAATACTTTATCCTGGTATCTGTATGCACCACAGACAAACCCCTAATACTTTATCCTGGTGTCTGTATGCACCACAGACAAACCCCTAATACTTTATCCTGGTGTCTGTATGCATCACAGACAAACCCCTAATACTTTATCCTGGTATCTGTATGCACCACAGACAAACCCCTAAAACTTTATCCTGGTGTCTGTATGCATCACAGACAAACCCCTAATACTTTATCCTGGTATCTGTATGCATCACAGACAAATCCCTAATACTTTATCCTGGTGTCTGTATGCATCACAGACAAACCCCTAATACTTTATCCTGGTATCTGTATGCATCACAGACAAACCCCTAATACTTTATCCTGGTGTCTGTATGCACCACAGACAAACCCCTAATACTTTATCCTGGTGTCTGTATGCATCACAGACAAACCCCTAATACTTTATCCTGGTATCTGTATGCACCACAGACAAACCCCTAATACTTTATCCTGGTGTCTGTATGCATCACAGACAAACCCCTAATACTTTATCCTAGTATCTGTATGCATCACAGACAAACCCCTTATACTTTATTCTGGTGTCTGTATGCATCTCAGACAAACCCTATATACTTTATTCTGGTGTCTGTATGCATCACAGACAAACCCCTAATACTTTATCCTGGTATCTGTATTCATCACAGACAAACCCCTAATACTTTATCCTGGTATCTGTATGCATCCCAGACAAACCTCTAATTCTTTATCCTGGTGTCTGTATGCATCACAGACAAACCCCATATACTTTATCCTGGTGTCTGTATGCATCAGAGACAAACCCTTAATACTTTATCCTGGTGTCTGTATGCATCACAGACAAACCCTTAATACTTTATCCTGGTGTCTGTATGCATCACAGACAGACTCCTTATACTTTATCCTGGTGACTGTGCTGCACAGACTAACCGCCTATTGTTTTATCCTGGTGACTCATTGCTTCACAGACTATTAACCCTTATACTTATACTTTACAGAGCAAAAACCTAAATGGTACTTTTACCTGTAATTTGTCAAGTGTTGTACTGAAAAAATGCATAGAACTGTATTTTTCTTACATTTTTCTCTGTTGCAATAAATAAAAAAACCTACCAAGACTTAATGCTTCTCAATGTTTCTTGTAACCTTAGCTCCAAATGCATGTCCTGTGCTGTAATGAAAAGGTGGAAACCCAACTGCATTTTCGTACACATATACATAGCAACAGGTATATACAATATATTCACATGCTTTCCTATCACTCCATCATGCAGACACCTGCCCATACATTCTGAGTCCACATGGACAATATGCATGTAATTAGCAATTAGTGCCAGATAGATGTGTATTATGTTTAATTATTCCCAGAGGCATTCATGAATTTAAAAAATGAGTCGTTTTCATTCTCATTTAACTACATCTCAGAAACCACTAAATATATTCAGTTTAGAAAAAGGAAATAGATTGGACATTTCTTATCACAGTTGGAATACTATTCCAGAGCAGAATTACCAAATATAGGAATTTTCTTTTGAATAAATCTTTTTTTGGTTTGGAATTTTATACTGTCTGGCAATCTTGGATCTGAAGTGGGAAGTATTACCAGATATAGCCTATACTGAAATGATCTGAAGTGGGAAGTATTACCAGATATAGCCTATACTGAAATGATCTGAAGTGGGAAGTATTACCAGATATAGCCTATACTGAAATGATCTGAAGTGGGAAGTATTACCAGATATAGCCTATACTGAAATGATCTGAAGTGGGAAGTATTACCAGATATAGCCTATACTGAAATGATCTGAAGTGGGAAGTATTACCAGATATAGCCTATACTGAAATGATCTGAAGTGGGAAGTATTACCAGATATAGCCTATACTGAAATGATCTGAAGTGGGAAGTATTACCAGATATAGCCTATACTGAAATGATCTGAAGTGGGAAGTATTACCAGATATAGCCTATACTGAAATGATCTGAAGTGGGAAGTATTACCAGATATAGCCTATACTGAAATGATCTGAAGTGGGAAGTATTACCAGATATAGCCTATACTGAAATGATCTGAAGTGGGAAGTATTACCAGATATAGCCTATACTGAAATGATCTGAAGTGGGAAGTATTACCAGATATAGCCTATACTGAAATGATCTGAAGTGGGAAGTATTACCAGATATAGCCTATACTGAAATGATCTGAAGTGGGAAGTATTACCAGATATAGCCTATACTGAAATGATCTGAAGTGGGAAGTATTACCAGATATAGCCTATACTGAAATGATCTGAAGTGGGAAGTATTACCAGATATAGCCTATACTGAAATGATCTGAAGTGGGAAGTATTACCAGATATAGCCTATACTGAAATGATCTGAAGTGGGAAGTATTACCAGATATAGCCTATACTGAAATGATCTGAAGTGGGAAGTATTACCAGATATAGCCTATACTGAAATGATCTGAAGTGGGAAGTATTACCAGATATAGCCTATACTGAAATGATCTGAAGTGGGAAGTATTACCAGATATAGCCTATACTGAAATGATCTGAAGTGGGAAGTATTACCAGATATAGCCTATACTGAAATGATCTGAAGTGGGAAGTATTACCAGATATAGCCTATACTGAAATGATCTGAAGTGGGAAGTATTACCAGATATAGCCTATACTGAAATAGTGAGGCAAGAGTATCGTTAGTACAATCTTTTACATTGACTTAGTTTTTCTTAAATATGAATTTATTCTTTAATAGATAATACTTTTAACTTACCAGCCAAGTTGTCCTGATATTCTGTTTGAATTGATATTAGCCCAAATACTATTTTAGAGCATTTAGTACTTTATTGTGACAGACAGTTAAGTGGTATATAGTCAACAAAAGCATTTAGTACTTTATTGTGACAGACAGTTAAGTGGTATATAGTCAACAAAAGCATTTAGTACTTTATTGTGACAGACAGTTAAGTGGTATATAGTCAACAAAAGCATTTAGTACTTTATTGTGACAGACAGTTAAGTGGTATATAGTCAACAAAAGCATTTAGTACTTTATTGTGACAGACAGTTAAGTGGTATATAGTCAACAAAAGTATTAAGTACTTTATTGTGACAGACAGTTAAGTGGTATATAGTCAACAAAAGCATTTAGTACTTTATTGTGACAGTTAAGTGGTATATAGTCAACAGAAGCATTTAGTACTTTATTGTGACAGACAGTTAAGTGGTATATAGTCAACAAAAGCATTTAGTACTTTATTGTGACAGACAGTTAAGTGGTATATAGTCAACAGAAGCATTTAGTACTTTTTTGTGACAGACAGTTAAGTGGTAAAAATTGATAATGATGCATGTCATGACATTATGTCATCAAACACAATATATTCATTTGCGTCATGAATGAAGGGGAGTAAATAATTACAAGAGCTAATATTTTGGAATATTGGTAATTTTTTCCATAATGTTGAGACACCTGTTAACTGATATTAATTAAAACTTAGAGTATTAAATAAACATTATTTGATGCAAATTTTATCATATCTTGTCTTGATTTGGTGAAGCCAACTTGACCACATAACAAAACACCGTTCTCTGTACATAGAACACATACAAAACAACTTATCCATTGGAGATATCACATAGAACATGTACAGTAACCTACAAATATGATATCAGATATGAAAGAACTTGTATACTTTGTTTATATAATGAAGCATGTATCTGAACATGTTAGGTGGTTGAAAGGAGTGGGTGTGGAAATGTGTATGAAAGTAGTGGGTTTGTAAAGGTGGATGAAAGGAGTGGGTTTGTAAAGGTGGATTAAAGGAGTGGGTGTGGAAAGGTGGATGAAAGTAGTGGGTTTGTAAAGGTGTATTAAAGGAGTGGTTGTGGAAAGGTGGATGAAAGGAGTGGGTTTGTAAAGGTGGAAGACTGTTATTAAGAAGGCTGTATGTGGACACCATTTTGCCCTAGTTTTCTAGCTTTGCTTGCCTTGTTTCAGGTTGAAGAAAATTAATTTCTTGATGAATGTCATCATTGTGATAATCGTATGGCGACTGTTGATCCATCGCTCGGTCATCGCTAGGACCTTGTGGAATTCTATCTTGGACACAGCCCTCCAAGTAGTCAAGAGGATACCAAGCATTGCAAAATCAAGTTGACAAAGCCGGGTTGATTAAAGCAGGAGCAGGGATCGGTTGATTAAAGCAGGGATCAGGATTGTAAGTGTCTGTTGCAATCAAAATCTCTCTCCATGATTGGCAATCTATCACAAAATTGACACACAAAAAGTCTGACAGGACAATGTCAGCAAACTAAAATATTGATATGGCAAATGACCATTGGCCCCCCACCAGAACTTTGATCCACCAAATGATAGAACAAGACTTATTTCAATCTACTCTTACATTTGCATTGTACTTGTATGTAAATAACTGTTAGTATGATTCTTGTGATTATTCAGTGATTGCTCAATGCACCTCAAATTGAAGAAATACAAGTTATTCATTTGGCACAGTAAGACATATATTTTTTATATTCACTTTCTTATAAGAGTCCAACTGCACAGACCCAGATCTGTCAATGCATGATGTGTCAGCAGATCTGGATCTGTGCAGTTTGTTAGGACTAATCAGTAGAACAAACAACATATACCCTGATCTGCAAGCTCACTATGCTGGTAAATTGGGATCTTTGTTCTTTGCAGTTTGACAACCTATAAGCAAGTATGATTGGTAATCTTTTTGTAAGTATAATTATTGTGTACATCAATTGTCACATGATAGTTTTATTATCTGTATCTTTTGTAGTTTTGATATGATGTTGCATGGAACTTTTCTTACCATATGTACTTGTATATAAAGCCCAGCTGCAAACAACCTTGATCTGCTGTTGCATATTGGATTGGTAAATCAGGGTCTGTCTTGTTTGTTCTACTGATTATATTCAACAAGCTCTATAGACCCAGATCTGCAGTAGTATTATGTAATGGCAGTTCTAAATATGTAGTTTTTAGTTGGACTTAACTAATAAACACGTATACAGTAGTCATTGTCCATGATCAAAAAGTTGGATATTGTCTTCTTGTCCCTCTACTAGTATTGTAGCAAACAGGGTATTAGACAGGTCCATATTAATCCGGTGAGCATGCATTTGTTTCTTTCTTAGGACATATAATAAATTTTTTTACATATTTTTTATAATGCTTTTAATAATGTTCAGAAAACAGATTTTCACAATTACAAATTTTATGACTAGTTACACGAAGTACAATGCTCTTACAAAAGCATTGTGTCAATAAATACTGAAGTAGTTAGTACAGGAATTTTTGTACTCTAATCTTATGACAGTATTCCACACCTTGTCATGTAAACATCTATGCACCATTTCACATACCAACCCACCATTATGATTTAAGCATAATTATTAAGATTTTTTATTGAAATCTGTTCAGCTGTACACTTTCATAATCATTGATCAAAATAAAAAGAAATCAAGTTCAAGAAAAATGTTCTTGTTTTATAACCTATAAAATTCTTAACCACTATTTGTGTGAGATTATAGAAATTAAGGTTCCTGTGTTTGCATATTGAAAGAGAACACATGTACTTTACCAGCACTCTTGTATAGTGATCTCTTTACAGCAACTGCTCATGATAAATTTCTATAGTAAAATGACTGGTTTCTTCAATCAGAAAATCTGTCCCTCAGATTTAATTATGTAGAGAAATGGGTCAGAGAACCAGCCTACACCAGTTGTTAAATTAATTGGGCTTTATAGATGTGTTCCAAGAATTTAAATGACTGAAAATAATTTTATAAGAGGGGTCTTGTTATATTTTAAATCATTTTGAGTCAGAAAAAGTAAACATTATGAGCACTTAAGAAATAAAAAGGGGCCCCGAGTGGCCTAGTGGTCTAAAGCGCTGTCTGTTACGGATCACTGCAATCTCACCTCTGTCTGCGTGGGTTCGAGTCTAGGATTTGGCGAATGTGGATATGTGAGAAAGCTTGCCAGTAGCTTCTCGTGGGTCTGTGGTTCTTTCCGGTGATTTCCTGGTTTTTTCCTCCACCATTAATACTGGCCGCCATGAATAGCCTATCGTGTGCTGAAAAATGGCGTTAAGCACAACAACAACAACAACTAAGAAATAAAAACTTGGAAAATGTATTTTGCATTTGAATTTTGGTACTAACCCATGTGGATACGGCTTATTTATAAAAACTTTAACTTAAGATCCACAAAGGTGAAGAAATTAACATTTATCATACAATTTATTGTAATTATATGAGGCTAACACTTTTTCCAGCTTTCTCATATTACCCACATGGATTGCACTTGCAACTCTGTAGAGGTTTGCTTGTAAGAATTTTAGCATGTAAGAATTCCATATTCTGTAAATAAACATCAAACAAGCCTGCCTTGTCAGAAAGCTAGACATATCAATCATTTTGGCCTCCATGTTGTGTGTATCCGGACATCTATCCACACCAAGATTATGGTCTGTATTAAACCATCTTTACTGACACCGCAATTTTTGAGACACCTAGCAATTTTTTTAATACACCTTGAGTTTTTTAAAAACTTATTTTGATTAATTTTACTCTTGATTCCAATTTTAAGACTTCTTGAAAAAGACAAGTTGCAGTATTTATGATAAACAGGAAAGGTAATTTGATGTGTAATAGTGCCAGGTATTTGAAAAATGAAAACTTTAATGATGTACTCTGCCTATAAAAGACTCAAACTTGCTTTTGTGATTATCAATAGTGTTACATGTAAGATATAAAAAAAATGTCAGAAAATGACAATTTCTTGTTTTATCTTGCAAGTTAACATTCATTGATATATAAGATAGAAGAGAAATTTGTTTTGCAAAAGTTTCCATGTAATGCACAACACTGAAAATAAAGGATGAACTGCTTGCACAAACTTAAATTCCCAATGTTCTTTAATTGAGTGTGGAAAGTAATTTGAATCCAACAGATGCTATCTGTGTTCCAAATTTTCAGTAACAGATGGCCAGTTCCTCTTTAGTTGTATTGTTAATATATTTTAAACATAAAACACTTGATAAAAAATGTAAATTTAATATTTTAGCCCCATTTGTAATACATTCATTTACAATCTATGGCCTGTGACTGGTTTTATCCACTTTACATTATATAGTGATTTATTAGGCCCTCAAACTAGATTCAGATTCACACACCTGATCTAGATATTCATTATTGATTTTAAGCAAAAAGTAATACAGTGTTTGATTGTAACTAATAATACAATCTTTTATCTGTATTTCTTGTCTAAAAATTAGCACAAATAAAAATAAAAAAATCAATAAAAACTCTAACAAAGATCTATTTTCTTTTACCTCCATCTTCAAATTCAAGTTCTCCACATCCCACCGACAGCTAAATCACATCACACTTGACTAAAATAAGGCCATCAAGTTGAACATGTTTCTTTTGATGATGGAAGGCTAGTGATTACATTTGTTGATATATCACTTTGTGCCATAAAGATGGTATTCACACATTATTATCCTGGAATGTTTCAATTGTTTATGACCATTTCTGCTGAAGTAATTAATGACATGCTAAATATATCATGACATTATTACTGCAATTAATGAATAAATTTCAAAAAAAGGTTGTAACAAAAATATAATAGGCTATTTTATTTTATACTATACAAAGAAGGAAATAAAGAAGTGAAAAAAGAAGAGTTATATTTACAGAAAATAATGTTGCATTTAGAAAGTAATGACTGTTTTTAATAAGATCTATAAAATGAAGCCAATTAGCACTATCAACAATATATTTTATGAAATTCTATGAAGAAAATCCTTTTGTTGAAAAGAAATCAAACATCACCTATAGAAGAGCAGGTTAGAAGAGCAGGTGTCATTTGACAAACACAGTAGCAATATGTACAACACAAAGTTGAAAAGAATTGAAAGTCATTGATCCAAAGGAATGTATTAATTGCTTTTAGCTGATTATTGTCAATTGGGAAAACATGCTGTCAAACCACTGGACTTACTGTACTGCTCAAAGTTTGAGTGCTTAGGAGTGTTTTCAGGTGCCTGCAGTTGTTGTAGGGTTTAACGATATTCCTCAGCACAAGATAGGCTATACATTGCTGCTAGTATAACTGGTGGAGGATGAACCTGGGAAAACCCAAGAAAGAACCACCAACCTATGAAAAGCTACTGGCAAGCTTTCTCACATACATAGGCTAAACCAGACTAGAACCCATTCAGACAGATGTGAGATGGCAGTGATCCATAATGGTGGGTACCTGCAGTATCTTTTTAGATATAAAATATAAACTTGAATATAAAATGTTACTGATTTATAATGATTTAAATAAATGAATACTTTTAAAGTTTAAAGTTTAAATTGTATGCTATGGCAGATAATTTAGTATTTTATTAATGACATTGTGCCCTGTTTAGGTCTCCATACAGAGACTGCCTCATTTGTCACTAGAACATCATTTCTTTTGTCAGTTTCTTTCAACATTATTTATTACAATATATACTGATAACAGGATTGGAGATGGATGATAAATAAACAAGGTAACTTTCAATAGCATGTCTTGAATTTACATTTATTCTTCAGTACTGCAAGAATATGACACACCATTGTAGATGATACTGTTGCAATTTATCTATCACTGAAAGCTGTTTTTTTTCTCTCAACATTCACACTACTGAATAAAATCCAACTCATCAAGATGTTACCATAAAATCTAAATTGTAATAAGAAGCAAAAATCACTCTCCATATTCATGCCACATTTTACTTTATTGTTCATTACAATCTAAGCATGGTTCGGTTAAATGTTTAGTCTGAATGAACAGGATTTAAATAAAATGATTTATTGGATCTTTCTGCGCGATGGCTACTGTAGTCTCTTTTCATCTTAAGAATTTTGGCTTCAAATCTTGTGTCAGCGAGATGGTTATGCATGGCACTTCTGACAACATGGACTTTACCAATATGACAAATTGCTATTTTGATGCAGCTGCTAAGTAATCTATCACTGCCATCTCACCTCTGTCCATGTGGGTACAGGTCATGGCCTCAGCCAATGTCGGTACGTGGGAAAGTTTGCCTGCAGTAGCTTCCCTTGGTTTGGTGGTGTTTTCAGAGATTCTCCACAAAATCTACTCGCACCATACATAGTCTATCAAGCACTAAAAATGTTATTAAACACAAAACAACAGTGATCTACAAAAGATAACGAAAATGAGAAATAAATGCCCTTAAGAATCAAACTCACACTTGTGCACATGGTTGGATATTAGAATCTACTCAGTTTTAAACCTATTACCTTATAAATAAGAACATGAAAAATGAGAATTTTGAGATACAAAACTGTCTTTTATGGAAAGCATGATTTCCCGTATAACCAACAAATAAGTTATTTTAAATTTTTTGTTATTTTGAGTTCACTATCTAGAAAATTCATTTCAGCATCACAGGTTTAATTGTTCATATATTGTTCCATTGTTTGCAAAGATTGATGATGTTTCCTTTTGTGTGTTTCTTAAGTTGCAATTTTGGTAGTTTCATAATTTTTGAGATAAAAATTATTATCTCAGTATTTATTACCTTTTTTTAAATAATAAAATTAATAAAAAATTATTTTGCTTGTTAAAAAATCTCAAATCAGTATGTACTGTATAATGTGAAAAGCATTCTGAAAACAAAATTTACTTATCATTAGATGCAACTAATTTTATGAAATATTTTATATTAGAATTTGTACACTTGCACAAAAAGTAGAATAATGTGTCATTATTAGACAGTATCATTTCTGCTATAGTGAGATATTAAAAAAAAGCAAAACTAATTTGTTTTTTAGTATTGCAAGATCCTTTTATGTCAGAAACATGCTCAAGTTTTTTTGCAAATATTAGAAATTCTTTAATTAAACATGAATGATTCGAACTCTATCAGTGAAATTTTACACCAAATTGAGTCTTCATACTTCTGTAACCTAGTTAAAAAGCCTAGATATTTTACTTGGAGGAACAGGATGCAATTAGATGTGAAAATAAGACTGCATCCATGCACTGAATTTTAAACATTGAAAATGGACAAAATAAATTAAAATTTCCTCAAACAATTTATACCTTCAACATTTTGTTTCCGGATTCTTGATATTTCATTTACATCAGATTGTTCTTGGAAATTAATAAAAACATTTACATTAATCTATTTTTGTTGTATTTTAAAAATGTCAATAAGTTTATAATTTACAATGGCCATTCTGCAATTTTCATACCTACTTGCATAAAGTCTCTTGTCTGTTTGCTTATCATTTACATCTTATTCTTGTACCTTTTGCATGGATGTTTAGTGGTTTAGCTTGACCAAAATGAATGGTGTGACCTGAGATTAGCAGTGTCCTCATTAATTGCCAACACTGCTTCAATGCCTTCTTCTATTAACAAACTTTAACTGTAGCTTTTATGACACTGAAAAATGCTTGCTACTTTCATCCAGCCATTACTGTTTGAGCTCGCTCCTTAAAAAAGATAATGACATGGATGGATTAGAAGATAACAGGGTGATGTTCATTCAAAAAAGGTATCGTTGATTCATATTTAATCCATGAAGCAACAACTGACGGTTTCTTAACACAATTTTTTAAAAAATTGTCCTGTTAGTAAAATATTTGTGCCAAGATTTCATTGCAAGTAATAGTGAAAAATCTGCTCATCCTTAAGCAAAATTATGAGTACCAGTTAAGGAATTTTAAGTTCACTACAGTCTTTGGAAGTTGCTTCTCCATAATTAACCATATTTGTGAAACAAAATTTTTCATTCACTGAGTATTCCTTTCGCTCGCTTCATTTACAATCCTGGATGACATTTGCAAATTAGTTAGATAAACCACTGAATAATATTTACACGGGTGGTGAAATTTGCATACCTTTTAAAATTTCTTTTTTCTTGATACAAAAGATGTAATTAATGTTATAACTTTAAATTTATTATAACAGTACAAGTACTTCACAAATCTGAGATCAGAAAGTTGCACTTAATTAGGTTCTTAGAATTGTGCACTTACATAGCTGTGATGGTAGACTGACATTTCAGATGCTTGATTATAATTGGGCATATCACATTTATGAAGGTTACATTGAACCAAATTAAAAAATAGAACTAAAACACAAATTTGACTTTACAACACTTATTTAATTGATATTTATTTCTTCAAATGCTGCAACCAGCATGAATTTACTGACATTTTCTTGGATCGAAATATTTAATATTAGGTATAGGAGGCTTATTTTTCCATACAACCGACATCTCACCTGTGTGCGTGTTCAGGTCATGAGCTTGTCCAAAGTGGGTTTGTGAGAATGCCTGCCAGTAGCTTCCCATGGGACAATGGTTCTAAATATACTGGCTACTATGTTTTATCATGTGCTTAAATGGGCAATAAATCGATAACTAGCCCATCAACCCTGAAAAGTATATACACTTGCTTACAAAAAAATTCCAACTGCCAACTGTACAGACCAAGATCTGCTGTTAATGCCCCAACAAATCTGAGCAGTTTGGAAGGAGTAATTTTTAGAATCACAGACCCTGATTTTGTTTTCAGTTGTACTCACTTGTGAGTAAATATTGTAGTTGTATGTATGCATAATGCATGACAGATACACACTAGATCATTCATCTGAACACAAATAACTGATTTTAGAGTTGGCAAGTCACTCAAAATTTCCAAACCATAAATTCAGATTGATGAGCCTGTAAGAAATAAATGAAAAGTTTCCATCAATCCTAGAATATGTCCACAGGGAAGACATAATGAACATATAGTTGTGATGATGATGATTAAAAGAATGGACTGAATGATTATGAAGTTAATGATACTGTTACTGAAAAATTGCATAGAAACACCAAGTATAATAATTTGAGTGCTGGTGTTATCAAACTCTAAATGACCATACTAACATTGTTATTTTTAAATCCGTAACTGCCATACTGACATTACAAACATGATAATGCCTCAAGTGTCTGTATTTTGAAATCCATTTAAATGCTGACGTTACAAACATTATAATGCTTAGATTGTTGGTATTTTTAAATCCACTGAAATACTGACATTCCAAACATTATAATGCTTATATTGTTGGTATTTTTAAATCCACTGAAATACTGACATTACAAACATTAATATGCTTAGAGTGTTGGTATGTTTAAATCCTAAATTACCATACTCACATTCCAAACATTATAATGATTTGAGTGTTGATATTTTCAAACTCTCAATTACCATACTAACATTCCAAACATTATAACCAGATCAATCTGCAAGACAAAACACATTCCTGTTGGTGATTGCAGTCTAGAGTATATTTTTTTAACTTTAAATATAGTTTTACTATGATTGTTGTTTGTTAATATATCCCTAATTACGCTAGCCATTACACACTACTATCTTTGTAGACTTTATTTATTTGGCATTGTAAAGGAATAAATATTTTAATTTCGTTTTAAGTACTTAGATGCTCAAGTTTGGATCCTGAATGAAAAAAAAGTTTGTGTCTTGTAAATCATAAATTCTGCTTGCAAATTTTACTGTTTTACATCTCAAATGAATATGACTTGGCATGGTTCATACAGCCCCAAAGAGTTGATATGACTTGACATGGTTCATACAGCTCCAAGAAGTTGGCATGGTCATACAGCCCCAAAGAGTTGATATGACTTGGCATGATTCATACAGCCCCAAAGTTGATATGACTTGGCATGAGCCCCAGAGTTGATGTGACTTGGCATGGTTCATACAGCCCCAAAGAGTTGATACAACTTGGCATGGATCATACAGCCCCAAAGAGTTGATACAACTTGGCATGGATCATACAGCCCCAAAGTTGATATGACTTGGCATGGTTCATACAGCCCCAAAAATGATATGACTTGGCATGATTTACACAGTCCTAAAGAATTGGTATGACTTGGAATAGGTCATACACCCCCCAAAGTGTTGATACAACTTGGCATGGTTCATACAGCCCAAGAAAGTTGTTTCTTTAAGGTATTTTCAAGTTCTTAAAGTAGGTTTCAAGGATTTTTTTCTTACAGAAACTGAACTATGCTACTTTGCTCATCACATTATCAATGAATACAAAAATAAAACACTCTCCCCAATCTCCTAAACCATTTAGCACACAACAGTAATGGGCTGGTATTGCTTCTAGAAACTACATTCATCACCCAACTTTATTCCATTTCATATATGGGGGTATATAAACAGTAAATATAATGGACGTAAAAAGTGAAATATTCAATTCACTTTTAACGTTTTGTATTCCCTTGGATGAATTCAAGTCTTTGGAAAATAAAGCAAGTTCACCTACAAATTGAATGCTTTTTCAAATCAACCTATGAAATAGATTTCTCAAGGTTGTACAACACGATCAATGTATTTACAAGTCTGACACTCAACCAAATGCACTACCATGGCTCCTTAAACATTGAGGACAGAATCAGCATGGCATTAATTTTTCACATTTTTCAACAGTCCTCTTCTTAGGTTAAGAAATAAAAATTATTTTTGCGATAGATAATGTATACACATCAAGTAAACAGGTATCAACTTTTGTCAGGTTAATCACATTGACCATAATTTAGTTCTCATAGTCTGTGTAAATTTCCCCATTAGCAAGTGCTGCAAGTGAAAAAAAACTTTTCATGCATTGCTTGTGGGAGGTACATCTCTCAACTCTTAGCATAGGGCAACCGTATGCTACCTTACTGAACCAAGTCCTGATTCAATTGTTGGTTTGACTAACTTTAGATTGACTAGCACAACACCTAGGATGATCTCATACTCTCTCACTTCACACCATGGAGGTCATGACAGGCTACAGCTTTTAAAGCCATGAACAAGTCTGAAAAGATGTCGACTCAAATCTGTTGTCATGACAAAAAATGATTCAATAAAGCCTCTTTGTATCAGATTTTTATTGGCGCTGTTAAGATTTATGATATATGTAATGACCAATGGTCTAGCTGAAAAAAAAAATGTAAACAACAACTGTTAAAGACAGAGACAGCTAATATGGCGTTCACTCAATAACTTACACATACCAAGTACATGTTGATAAAAACTTGCAAAATTTGTTGTTTTGCTTACAGACTGGACTATCATAACTATATAGAGCTTTAGATTCTGCATATAGAATAAACAATAGGCGGCACCAAAATAAATTCATACAAAAAAAATGCTCACAAGAATGAACAACCTTCACATGTAAATTAGTTTAGAAGCTGAACTGTGACTACTGATTTTATGAATGGAGATGTCCATGCTTTTCACATCTTTCCGCATTCACTGCTACACATGAAAATACTATTAACATATCGGGTCATTGAAGGAAATGAAATAACGTACTTTGGAGAAATTCAATGCTATCATTAATTAGCTAGCAATTATTTTTGTAATTTACCCGATACAAGACAGCATACTAGATACATTCATGAAGTGCAGCAACAATTTTTTTTAACATCATTTCTTTTGTTTGTGATTATACAAATAGACCAAGGTTAACTTGGAACTCAACACTTACCAAGACATTCAAATCAAATCTGGAGGATTGTTCTTAATGAAAATTTCCTCATTACATGAATTATATATATCTGGAAGAATTATGTTTCAACACACAAATTGTCATTTAACTTAAAAGGATAATGGCTTATACAAGTACATGAATAGATTCACTAACAACTTTGTATCAAAACACTTGCCCTTTTTATCAAAAATCAACAAATAAAAACTATCAAGGAGACAAAGCATGTACACAATAAAAAATTAAAAAAATCTGGAACACCAGTGCAATGAACACGTTCCCGTACTGAACACTGCTCTAACAATCATGAATAAATCGGAGACAAAAAGGCTTTTCTTGGAAGGCACCCTAAAAAATGGAATACAGTGTGAAGCCTACAATGTCCCTGATTATAACAAATAAGTGTAGATACACATGTATTAACACAGATTCCTTGCTTATTCCAACATCTCAGTATTCAAACAGATGCAAGCATATTTTTTTCTATTATTCTTGGAAGAGACTCTTTCTTTTTGGTTTAACTTCTTTTTTTAATAAATCACAAAATGGGATTTTTTTTGTTATTTACGATACATTTTAGGTGTGCTCCGAGTATTGTTTGTATGCCCAGGAATTCTTTGTAGCAGAGTGTATTAGAGGTAATATGTTACCCATCAATGCAACAATGGCAACTTAACTGTCTAGTTTTACAACACTTAACATATAATATGCAGGTGATTATTTATTCCTTGGTTATTATAATTTGTCTCTTTAAAATAAGAATTCAGGAAGAAAATGCTTTGAATAAAATTTGCTGATCAAATGAAGTATATCCATACAATTTTCAGCATGTATGTATATACCTGCCTAAGTTCAAGGAATATTTATGTATCTCAAGTCATCTGCAGACAAGTCATTCATAAGGATGGAAATCTGCACAATTGTCATTTAAATTAACAAATTCTGATTGGTTTGTTCTAACAATTGCTAACCAATCAACTCCCTCCACTCTCCAATGAATATTTTCAGATTATGTTGGAAATCTAATTCGATTACATAAAAGAAACTATTTGGTCAAGACAATCTGAAACTGGGATTACATTACACAAGACTGGTTGCTACACGATTCACCAAATGCATATATGCCAAGTTCCCCACAATCTAAAGTCCAAAACAACTCTTCTACTGTGCTCAAGGATTCTAATATTTCCATGCATGACGGCATTACTTTTTCCACACCAACATTTTTGTATTTATTCACTCCATATCATAAATCAAAGGTAGTGTTCAACATGTAAAGTAACATAACCCATTACAATCTTCAGACAGTGCTCAGTTCAAAATGAAATATTTGCTATTAAAAATGCCATAAAAAGTTCTAACATTTTCATCATAGTACCCCCCCCCCGCGTGACTGCATTGTAAGCAAACAAATATGGACTGAATAACAGGAATACTTGAAACATTTCTCTATGAATCGCCAAAGTAATTTGTTTTTAACTAAAATTCCTAAAGAAAAGAAATAAAAAGCAAATATTCCCCTCAAAATGCATGGAAATTGATGCAGACATTCCTGCTAAATACTTGGGAAGATAGTAGCCAATAAAACGGTCTTAAAATCCTTAGTAACATGAGATTAATGGTTAAAATTATTATGAATATATTCACGTCTTAACTTTTCAAAAAATTCCTTGCATTTATTATTAGGCCTGATTGATTTATTAAATTTCAGGCACAAAAGAATGAATAAACACATCAGCCAAAAAAATTAAATTTCTTAAGGCTCCTTAATGTTAAGAAAATCAACTTTGAAAAAACATGACTAAGTGAGAATTTTTTAAATGTAATATGCTAAATTCAAATGGATTCTTACAAGGAAAAAGGTTTTTGGAGTTCTTTGGGCACTATGGAAATATTTTGTTTTCTTTTCTGTCTAAATACTCACTACACTACGTGTTTTATATTATACACAGAATAATAATTCTCTTTTATTACTATGTTTTTGACCTAACCCTTCTTTGTATATTATTCTAATTATAAAGAAATGATCCTGTTTGGATTTTTGAAGCAGTCTTTAAAAATTCAAAGCAAATAGTTCACAACAATTAGACAGACAGCAGCCAAATATCCTGCTACAGCAAGCATCCATGTAGGTTGGCCCCAGCAACCATCATCTGGATCATTCAGTCTTGCAAAAGCTATGCAATTCACCATAAGCCTGTAGATTTCCCTCCAGGTGGATTATTCACACGAATATGTTGTCTACGTGGACGATTTTCATCAATTTGAGAACCTGAAATACAGGAAACAATGTTATCTGTGGTACAAAACATTAAAACAGTGTCCGGTAGACATTTCCAAAGTCTGATGGACAGTTACTTTCTTACTTTAAGACGTAATTGATATGAAGCAACAATAACACGTCTACATGCACTATCTTAAGATCATTGGGGAAAATTTAAAACAACATATTTCTAAACTGTTTTATGGTATATACATATTGTACAAAATTGACATGGGTTATTATAATAGTATTGAATACAGCTATTTATTCATGCTTTTTATATGTATACAAAAATTAATTACACATTAGATAAACACAAAAAAAAATCAATAACCATGTACTGAATAAACAACAGAACTATGGAATACAATGTCTCAGCTATAAAAGTGTACCCCACTTTAATTTGATATTCAAAAACTTGATTAAAAATAATCAATAATGCTCATGTTACTCTTGTAATAACCAGATCAGTGAGCTTTATGTCTCGCTAAGAAAAGATGACAAAATGCATTACAAGAGCTCTAAATAAGCCACACATCTTACACAAACTGACAAAAATACACAAAGCGACTTTTTCATTGCTTAAATTATGCAAACAATTTTAAGCGTTTAGACCAACTAATGCTCCTGTCACATGCAAAGACTATGTTTATGATGGTGCATTTGATCAAATTAAATTATTCTATCAGGATAAGCTTTGGCTCTTCTGTACATGTCTGAAATATCAGTGTTTGACTTCAATAGAGTAGAGGGATATAATCAAATGCACCCTGAATTAGTCTTGGTCACTAAACTATTTGATGCATTCTCAAAAGCAATATTAGCATCTTGATGATTATGATTGAGACTGGTATCATATACCTGGAATGAAAATATCAGATTTAGCTCTGTTATTCAGTACATTTCTAACAACACACACATGAAATACAGTAAAATGTTGATTTATTTGGATCCTTCAGGTGACTTGGATTGATCCTGATAACTCGTTTTTACCTGAGTAGAATTGTCTCATACATGTTGATTACAATTAGCCTAAATCATCAATAAAGGCAGTTTCTGCACAAATAATGTATTGATTTTTCTTAGGGCTGTTCCATTAAAACATACATGGAACCCTGGGAAGGCACTTTCAAAGTGGGGTGCAATTTAGAATTTTCTTATCATTTTAATATAAATTCTGTGAAATCAAAGTACCCTGGCATATATGTTTTAAAAACTTTTTTCCTTGGGTACCATGAATATTTAAATTGAACCGCCCTTAGTAAAAAACATGGTTTCGGTCCTAACAGATGGAACTTTCTGGTCCCCTAAATTTTACCTCCTACATTATGGAAATCTTATTTATAATATCTGGGTAGATATGACCGGTTTTTACAATTTTATTAAAAGTGTTCTTGCATTCTTAGATAAGTAAATTAATCGACCATACAATTTATACCAGAACCTGGCTGGAAAGATGAAAGGGAAGTGGGCTAAAATGCATTGTATCTGAATCAATAGATTTAGTTTATGAGAAATTTTGTACAAAAGACAATGATTCAATTAAAGAATTAAACCAAATTATGATAACCTTAGATAGTATAGTATTGTGGTAATATCCGCAGATATAAAACTTAATGACTTTGCTATATAAAATGAGATTTTAATTGTGGTTACTATATTATTAGAGACTGTGTAAAAGAAAAGCTATATCATTTATTATCCTGGTAATTAATAAAACTGGATATATTTTCATATAATCACTTTGAGACCACCAAATCTCTAAAATTTCTTCACCACTAAAAATGTCCACTATACAATGGTGCACCCAACTTGAAACATAAAAGACCAAGATCTGCTGTCCCATAATGCACCAGCAGATTGGGATCTACGCAGTTTGCTGACATTCTCAAGTAGTACCAACCTTGTACCAGTAGACCCTAGTATACTGAAGCATTATGTAATGGCAGACCAAGACCATTTTTGTTTGCAGTTGGACATGGGTTACATGGAAGAAAACACAAAATGGTGCAAAATGTATGATAATTATAATAGTATTTGGAAAGTTTGATATTGTAAGCAAGACTTAAGTACAATGGGACACCAAGTACTTTGAGTTAAGACGATAGTAACAACCAGTACAAATGCTAATTGGTTCTAAATGATATATATGATTTTAACTGCTTTTAAAAAAATTAAATTGAATACATTTATACTTGAAGAGGAATATAACATCATTATTAAGACTGAGTCAAACAGAAATACACAGTACACCTCTCCCTCATTAACTTTTGTCCCATAACTTGCAAAACCGCTTATAATGTGAACTGAGATTTAGATCCCATTGTTTTCTAGAAAATACCAAATGAATTGGCCCCTACTTGTAACACGTAAACAAAATGAACATGGGAAATTACACATTGATATTTCTCTCATTTTATTTTCAAAGACAACAACACTTAGTGCCAAGAAATTTCAACATCATGAAATATTCAATTTTAAATAGTCATCTATTTTGGTAATTTCCTTTACAAAACAATTCTCACTACATTTTAAATAATATTAAATATTTTGATCAAAAGAAATGTCAGTAAATGCATGCTGGTTGCAGCACTTGAAGAAATAAATACAAATTAAATAAGTGTTGTAAAGTCAAATTTGTGTTTGAATTCTATTTTTTAATTTGGTTTCAATGTAACCTTCATAAATGTGATACACCTTCTTGTATTCAATCATGTGAAATGTTATTCTACCATCACAGCTATGTATGCATACATTTCTAAGAACCTAATTAAATGTAACTTTCTGATCTCCGATTTGTGAAGTACTTGTTGTACTGATATAATAAATTAAAAGTTTACCTGCTTTGTATTATAACATTAATTACATCTTTTGTATCAAGAAAAAAAAAACTTTCAAGGTATGCAAATCCCACCACCCGTGTAAGAACTAGTAGTCACAGTAGTGTGTCTGGTCAACTCATTTCAACTGACCAAATGCAAACAGTTATTACTATATAAATGATATAATTAAAGCATCTAATATTAATCAAAATATTAATCAGTGGTTTATGTAACTAATTTGCAAATGTCATCAAGGATAGCAAATGAGGCAAGTGAAAGGAGTACTCAGTGCATGAAAAATTTTGTTTCACAAATATGGTTCATTATGGAGAAGCAACTTCCAAAGTCTGTAGTGAACTTAAAATTCATTAACTGGAACTCATAATTTTGCTTAAGGATGAGCAGATATTTCATTATTACTTGCAATGAAATCTTGACAAATATTTTACTAACAGGACAATTTTAAAAAAATTGTGTTATGATACCGACAGTTGTTGCTTCATGGATTGAATGTGAATCAACAATAACACTAAAATATATCCATACTAATATGCAAAAAGTGATGTAATACATAAAGTTTTTGCAGGTACACATGTGAGGCGTGTTGAAACGTCCTGGAATAAAGATATTTTTATGATACACCAGTGGTTGGTTATCTTGAAAAAAAGGCAATTTGTACAGAAAATTGAACAACTTTATTTGAAAAAGTATTTTATTGATAATTATTCCCAATGTTATTATAAAATGAATTTTAAACCCTTCAAATGACATCCCCTTCATCTTTCAATTGCTGATATCCAGCCTGAATGGCATCCCCTTAATAAAATTTCAGAGGACCCATGGTGACTTGTAACCTTGCTTGTACCATGGTCTGTGTTTGTCAACCCCATGATGAGCAAGTTATTGAGTGAGAGGTGTATGACATCACCTGATATTCTATACTGCGATGTCATGTTATGCTTTTGGGGTGATCTGTGTGGTTACCAGCACCCAAGAATTGCTCAACATCAAATAAATGGAAAATTTATTGGATCATTCCATGCAATGCATTTACATAAAACTCAAGCAAGGGGTATATAATTCTTTGTTTTCACACCAGTGTGTGAAGATCACAGCCAATTAGTTCCAGCTATGCTATGACAGGGAAAATATACAGTTGCATTGACAGATGAAAGTTTAGTATCAATTTGAAAATTAACAGCGACCTTTACAACTAATTGGAAATTCCAATTATTTAAATCTGATGGTAATTTTTCCTCTAACCACTTAAAATTTTTGGCATGTTTTTTATCATTTATATATACTGATTTACATATGCTATTATGATAATAATTGTGTAAGAAGAAATAGAAATAGGAAGCAAGCAAATGTCAATTAAAAATGGAACTAAACCAAGAAGAAAAAACAAAAAAAAAACAAGACAGACACTCAAATGGAAAAAGAAATCAATAGTAAAAGATCAAAGACATTACTGATGAATTAAAACTACTTGTAATCATTTTTTCCTACAAAAATTAAGCGTGCTGATAAAATTATTGCTGTATATAAATAAAATGTTAAAAGAAATATAATAACATAAAAACAGAGATAAGAGGAAAATTGTTCTAGAGATAGTGACAGGAAGAACCTGCTCATTCAAAAGTCATGAAAGAAAACAATGTTGTCTTGATTACAGCACAAAAACCTGAAACAAAAAGTTTATTTAATAGAAAACTCTTAATCAAAACAAGAATTTTAATAAACTTGAATACTCTTAGAGGCTAATTTAGGAAATAAATTTCCCCGTTTCTACTCATACATATTTTATGTCAAGTCAAAAGGAATACATCATAGCAGAAGTATTCAGCCAGAAACAATAGGCCTTCCCAATACAACAAGGCCATAATGAGTAATTAGCCACAAATTATAGGCCTTCCCAATACAACAAGGCCATAACAAGTTTTTAGCCACAAACTAGAGGGTTTCCCAATACAATCAGGCCAAGACCTGTATGTTAAGCCCACACACTAATCGGTGGTGTAAAATTGTGAACTTGAATGCAGTTAAACAGTCTGCCAGTATGTTGCAGAAAAATTCTTTTTTTTATAATGAAACATCCCACTTAATGACAAACTCATGAAATGGCTATGAAAACGTAAGCAAATAAAAAACTTCTAACAAGGCCATAAAGCAAATTTTCCTTGTTACCTGTTTCAAAGATGAAAGAGCCAAGCATTAGAGTAAATTGCCTTTGTTTCATAAAAAAGACATCTCAAGAACTGATGTGTACCATAAAGGAGTTTAGGAATTGCAAGTAAAGGAAGCATGATAGTTATAACCTTAACAAAATTCTAAATGTTACCAAAACAAAAATGTGACAGCTATGACTTGCTTTTCCACTAATGTGGGCTACACAAAAAGATCAGATTAAAGATTTTAAGAATGGTACACAGAAAAGCATGCAGTTACTTGTTGCATCACTAATGACATGCAAATGGTTAGCCATGTAACAAAGCCATTGTTTTAGGTATCTAATTTAAGACCTGGGTAAACAATATCATGGTACAATTGGGATCTGGGATAAAGCAGTGAAAAAGCATATTTTCATAAGAAATATTGTAAAACCAACTCCAATATGCAAGATACAATGGCATGCATAGGGTTCACGATACAAAGCTGAAATTTCAGAGGCCGCAACTTAAGGTTCTTGTTAACATCGCTAATACTGAAAGTAGTCAGTGTAAAAGTATGAAAACATACTTCCTTTCTGATGACGTGAATGAGTCTGATTGCAAGAGCCTACAAAATGTAACTTCTCACAATTGAGACGCTGATTAAAAATTACCAGAAATCAAAACAAATATTCACTGAAATGAAATGACTTCTGACAGTCCAAGGCATAACAAATTTGAAAATTTAAGGTGAATGGTAGTACATAAAATGTCTCTCCAGGCTATCTGAAGGGGAAAAAAAATGAAGTTTTTCAATTGTTTACAAAGATATTCCAATTTTTGTTATATGTTGGCATTGAAAATTAAAAGTTTTCTCAAAATCTTTATAATCAAATTAGCAAGGAAAATCTTCATTATACTAGCATTCTATGAATTTGAAATATATTATCATTTATCAGCGATGTTGTATTTGGATTTAAGGTTTGAAGAAAATTAAAAAAGAGAAACCCTGGACACTGGAAGGGAAACCCTGGACACTGAAAAAAAAAAAAGAAAAGGAAAACTTTCCCTCCATAACATCATTATCAAACTTCCATCTTGAAATACAATCATGAAGGTATAGTTGCATGTACATTTTTCTGAGATATTTTATGACAATTTGAATAATTACAGGACATTTTAGATAAAATAAGATATAGATTTTCAATTACATATTTAAATATATTAACAACTATTCCAAATGATAGGGGGAGGAATCAATGCCATATTATTTGTTGCAGTATGGTTGGTATAATAATGGGGACTTGTTCCAGTATTCCATAAACAAAATTTGATATCCAAAGTTGACCAAGTGTAAAAGCTGGTTTATAGTTAACAGTTTTCTCAGGTCCTATATTGTTCCCAATAGTTTAACAGATCAGTGTCCAAAGTGTCCCTTTTTAATTAAATGTGTGAGACTAGCAAGAGATCATGGCCGTGGTTAGCGCACCACTTAGAGAAAAGCTAGAATCCTGCTGGTTGCGGCCTCCACAGCTAGTTGGTGGTCGGGCATGAAAGTCACCCTGGTCAGCAACAATGGGGCTCTCATGTTTCTTGGAAGATGTTTCCATCAGCGGAGCAGTAACCTTTGCGATAGGTCCGTCATAGGTTTCTCTTTCCACTCCAACTGGACACCGGGCCTGGAAAATGTCAAATCCAGATCAATGCCTGTAGACAACTGCTTAGAGTGACCTTTGATTTTTTTGTAAATCTAAAATTATGAAGATAGCTTCTCAATGCCCTTAAAACCTGAATTGTTTACAAATTGAAAATGCTTTCTTCCAAATTAGAAATTTATGAAATTAATTTTACCATTAAAATCTGTCTTTTACAATCATGAAAACACTGACCTTAAATAAGGCTCTGTAAAACTTTTACTGACAAATATATTTTCTAATTAACTGCATAATCAATTTGCTAAGTTTTATGAAAATGGGACTGGGCTTTATGAGCTAACAGTAGGCTTGGGATGACTTAAATATTTCAATGTTTTGCTATCTGATGCTACTTACTTCATCTCTAGCTTTCACACGCCCATATACTGCCTCTGCATTACAGGGGGTAGGGATAAACCTTCCAAGGCCTTGGGTCACCTTCAGCTGAAATTTGAATGCAAATATTACACTACATTATCAAACTGACATTTCATAAAATCTTATTGAAATCAAGATCTACTTAAAATAGGTACAGCTGATAGGCACTAATGAAGGTTCATTGCTAGTGATGTTTAGAATTGCCAGTCAACTTATTTTTAGCAATTCAAGAGATGTATTCCATGTCAGAGTGAGTTATTAGAAACACTATGTTCTGAATAATATTTTTCACTTTCATCAATCTGTAAATTGTAATTCGATTGGTGAATCAAAAGGTTAACAGAATGTGACCTTGAAACATTGTTCATCATATCTCCATTGAGTCAGAGAATTCAATTTTAATCAAACTGACAATTTTCAACTCATAATGATACAAAATGTGACCTCACATCGTAATACCCCAAATAATGCCATGAAACAAAGGATACATCCATACTGTAAAGCTATGCTGTGAAATTCATCTGAATTTACTTTACCTTTTAAAATTAGTTGTGATTTTTTTTAAATAAAAAAAGGAGTCATTTTCATCATGTGAAACAGAGAATCTTGTGCTTGTGCTAATTTCTTAAATAAATCCATCTCAAGAAGCACTCACATAAGATTATCTGTTACACAAGATGAAAGCCTAGCTAATATTGCCTAAAAATTTCCTCTTGATACCTGATTTTTAAAAGACCACCTTCCCTAATATTAAAATAATGTAATTCAACCCCCCCCCCAAGCGACCATTCTTTTAAAAGGCCATTTTTTCATAGCACAGGTTTCCATGGCTTGGGGTTTTACAGCACAGCAAAAGAAATAAATTATTAAGTTAACTTGAGCATGGTACATACAAATATTACATCAGGATATTCAAGCACTACTTAAGGACAAAAAAATAAATTTCAAACTCTGTAATTAACTGTGTATAAGCTTAGGAAGAATGTTGATTGTGGTATGAAAAGTTTAGAATATGGTATTTTATTTTTAAACAAGAACTCTGAAATATTCTTTGTTAAATTAGACCTAACTGAAGACACTTGCTCAAGGGACTTTGAAAAATGGGTAAAGAGGTACAGCCATCTCATTTACATCAGTTTGGGAGTTAGCAGCCATATTTTAACTCCTTCTTGAATCTTGCATGATTAAGCAAAAAATATTTTAAATCCATTCCTACTGTCAACATTTCATTGTTTTATGCATTTCATTCTTGCCAGAAGACTTTGAAGTACTTTTAGTCATTGAGTCAAGATTATTTTAATTCTACAAGTCCCCTATTATACTGCTGATGGAGACTTTAACTCTGAGAGTCCCATATTATACAGAGGATGTGGACTTTAACTCTGCAAGTCCCCTATTTTACTTATGATGAGGACTTAAGAGCTACATCATCACTAACCAAGGTTATGATGTATTAACTTTTATCTACACCTTAGCAGATCATATGCATATTTCAGAGCTTTGTCCAAGTGATATATATATATTGGATTTCATAAGTTGTCTCCCTTAGTATGTAATGTCAATTAACCAATGGTGTGTAACAGCTGTGCTTTGTATATTGTCTGACAATGGTGGAGCAACTGATTTCAAAAGGAAACTTTGTAAGTTTAATATTGAAAGTATGACTACTTACCAGAGTGAAGCTATTACATGTGTATTTGAGGGAAAGGATGTATTTGTATAAAATAGACAAGCCAGTGAAAAATTGCTTATTTATGAGCCATTACAGCTATGTACACCCCTGTCTCAATCATGTATGAACAGCGTTCAAATCAACTTGATTTTGACTGGATGCAGTGGTTGCCGATGAAAGCTTCATCGAATGAAACTCAGTACTGAAGCATCAAAACACCTGAACAATCTGTCAAGATGTCGGTAGGGTTTACACATTATAACCTTGGCTAGCAAAGATGTTAGGGCTAAGGTCAAATGCATTAACATTTTCGGTTGAGTTGCCACATCCCAATAGTTTTGCACTTTGCAATTAGTTCTAAAGCATTTCTTCATCAATTATAATAAAAAAAATAATTTTATTCCACAAGCATGTTTCTACTTGTTTCAAACAATTTTTGTGCCAAAGGGCCAGATATACACCATTCTGAGACTTCAATTTTCTATGACAATGATCAATAATTTTTTTTAATGGCAATGTTCTCACCACCAGTATGGCTTATGGTGATCTCAGCTACCAATGAACCACACCTTGCAACCAACACAACACACGGCTCCTTGTTCATTGTACGGCCTTACCCATACAGACAAATTTCACTTCCAACTGCAGGACACTTGATTGACTTTTCTTCTTTGCCATTATGGCCCAGTCAATGAAGAATCAAACTTCTTACATCACGAGGTGATTACAGTTCCAAATAAGGGTGAGTAATAATGAGCATGTAAGCAACTGAACCAAAAATCTCAATAAACATATAAGTGACCCTAACATGCAATAAAAGTTCCTGGAAGATCAGTTTTTTAACATTTTTAATGGATCTCTTAATTTATTTCTTCATATTGATATACATAAATCAATGTTTTCAATTAATGCAGTTGTTTTTAAATTCAAGGACTTTTTAAGGTTGACTGGACATTTTTTAACACTTTCCTAGTACTCTTATGAGCAGACCTAAAATTCAAGGACTTTTTATGGACTACTGGACATTTTAAGCACTTTCTAAGTACTCTTATGAGCAGACCTAAAATTCAAGGACTTTTTATGGACTACTGTGCATTTTTTTAAACACTTTCCTAATACTCTTTTGAGCAGAACTAAAATTCAAGGACTTTTTATGGACTACTGGACATGTTAAGCACTTTACAGGTACCTTTTTGGAGCAGACCTCAAATTCAAGAACTTTTTAAGGACTGTGTGAATCCTAGAGCAGAGTGCCTTGACCCCTGGACATACCATATTATCTAATATGGTCTGATCCAGTGTAAGGATTCAGACCCAGAGCATTTTAGTCATGAGTCCAGCAAGCTAACCACTGAGTCACCACAGCTCTTACTGTCATTAGTCTCTTATGACATGCAGAAGATTATATATAGTTTTTCTAAATCCTTAGCCTGCAGTAAGTAGAAAAGGTGACCTTGTACAAGGAGAATAATTATTTTAATTCATAGCGACATCATACAATGTTCAACAGTTCACAACATGAAAAATTCCCAAAATTGCGAATCAACTTGTACATCTCTCATATCAGAATAAAAAAAAACATTACAAAAGTGCAAAGCAAATATATGGCCACTGTTAATCATAAAATTTTAATTTAATTTTTCAATCATTCAGAAAAATCAGCATGATAGCGACATACAATATTCATGATCTGCTCATCTGCAAAAATGTTATGCTTGTAAGAGTTACATAATCGACTGTATTTACCTGTCCCTCATCCAGAACAACATGGCCATTCATGATGACGTAGAGAGGAACTCCATGACATACCATGCCCTCGAAGATGTTGAAATCAACAGCCTGGTGGTGTGTCTTTGCAGAGATTGTTCGTGACTGGTTTGGGTCCCAGATGACAATGTCTGCATCTGAACCAACAGCTATTCTTCCCTGAAATATTAAAAGCAAGTCTAAATATGTAGCTAAACAGTGACTATACTAATACATCCATGGACATTACTGAGGTCAGTAACAATTTTTTATACAACAGAAAACCTGATATTAGTTAACTCAAAGTCAATATGATGGGTCCATAAAACTTTTTTTTCACATCAGCAAATGCCTTCTGTAGGACAAAAACTGGAATTCTGCTCATTACAGAATAGTGAAAATGCTATTTCAGCTGCACAATGGCATGTGTGTGTGTGAGTGTGTGTGTGTTTGTGTGTGTGTGATTTGGATTTTTAAGGTAGCTTTAACAATTTTCCAGTCATATTGTGACAATGTCTGCAGTGTGACAGTTTATAGTGATGTCTAGCACTGGGGCATCATACCAGAGACACGTAGCGTGATGTCTCACACTGTCACATTATCCTGACTCCAGGCAGACCACTCCTAGCACTAACACTAACCTCTTAAAACTTAAGTGCCTAGTGAAGCAGCTGCTAGTACCATTTTTATAAGTCATAATATGACTCTGCTGGGGTTTGAACCCACGACCTCCTGCATCCATCAAGGATGCTCTAACCATTAGGCCACCGGTGCAGTCACAATGGCATGTAAAAATTAATGACATGATGATAGTGCAACATGGCATTATGTCATCTAATGGCAAGACATCTCCAACTGGAATGATATAAATTATTGGTTCATAATGACAGACAGAACAGCACTATGTCATCCTATCACAAGACATATCCAACAGAAATAATTTAATAAACACAAATTATTTATTCACTTTGTCAGTACAGTATGACACTATGTCATCGAATCACAAGAGAAATCCAACAGGAATAATTTAATAAACACAAATCACTAGTTCATCATGACAGTACAGTATGACACTGTCATCTAATCAAAAGATATCTCTAACAGGACTCGTGTAATGAATACAAATTACTGGTTCATCATGATATGTTCTACTTTACAATTTCAGTTTGCATAGTAGCAGAGTTTTAAAGAAATCCTGACTATTAAAAATGGCCATGCATGTCTTGGGTATCATTAAAAAACTTTTAATTCCCTTTAATTTGGTGTATGACTGAGCAGTGTAATTTGAGTTGTAAAGTATACAGCCTGGCCGTCTGATGTGCACCTATCAAAAGATTGCTATATCTGCTTGGTCAATTCATTTCCTGGACTTCAAAAATGTAAATTGGAAAGTAAAGCTTATTTTAAAATCATTTATATAGATCATTTATTACACTTTCAGAAGATGGTATTGCCTATTCTGGCAGAATTCATTTTTGCAACAAGTTAATGTTCGTGCACTTTTGGATTAGTTTAAGCCATTTTTCATGCACATGGTAACAGCCATTATAAGCTGCCTGCTTTAGGTAGTAAATGATTTCCATAATTTACTATATGTAAAGAAATCCCAGTCACAGCACATGAGGGTAGCACTGTGTTATGCCAATATTTCTCCAGAGTGCACATTTTAAAAATGTAAACTTCACCATAAACCTATCCCTCAGAGGCATTTTGTAACAATAAAAATTAATAGTTCTTCATGACAGTACAATATGTTTCTATGCTATCCAATCACAAAGAAGTGCTGGCACATTAAAGAGAAGATAAAATTCTGGGTGTTTAATTTTATCTGGGAATTTAAATGAATTATTTTTCACCTTTATAATGAAATCAAAAGTGGACAAAGCGAAAAGGAAGGTTACAATTGAAACTTTTTGAAAAGGTGGCTTGGTGAAGATAGATGTTGAAAAATTTATATAGCTTCCTTCTACCTCACAAAATATTTGTCCATTTATTTGAATATGAAATACAAGATTAAGTACCTGTTCTTATTAGGAGATGGAAATGTGATGACCTTATCCAAAATAACAAAAAAACACTTTCTGGCAAGATGTTTTACTAGCTTGGAGACTGTTAAATGAGAAAAACATATGACGGACTGGGGAAGATGTTATGAAAATAAGTTAATGGATTCCCTTATAAGGGTGAACTAGGTACCCATTTTCTATCAGAATGGTGCGAACATAATCTAATCTATACTGATTATATGCTTACTAATCAGGAAACTATTAACGACTTGATAGGTTTAAAGCTAAATATGGTCTCAATACAAATTTCCTTGCCTTTCAAGGTTTAATTCAACATGTAAAGTCCTTATGTAAAAGATTAAGTTAGATATAACAACACTGGTCATGCTATTTAGAAATTGTATCTTATAACAATAAAAGATGTAAAGACTTACAAATCACTTTTAATAAAGGATGTTAAACAAATTAGTGAAAATAAATGGAATTAAATTTTCAATTTGAATGTGTATATATGGCCTGACATCTGCTAATGTTTTTTAAAATAACAAGAAACTCAAAATTACAATGGTTTCAATATTGTGTTAGAGAATTTTACCAATGAATTCATTCTTTTTTAAATTAAAACTGTCCCACAATGATTAATGTACATTTTGTAAAAATGCCCTGGAAACAATACTGCATTTGTTTTGGAAGGTAATATGGTAATCAGGCTGTGAAATGTTGTGTAACACTGGATTTGGAATAAAGTTAACACAGCTACTGTGTCATGTGCAAAAACTGTTATATTCAGAGATACAAGTAGAGATGGAAGATATGAACAAACTTTTTAATTTTTGCTTTTTTTCTAGCCAAATACTAAATCTATATATGTAAACTAAAAGGGGATATGCCAAAATTAGATGTGTTGAAAGTTTTTCTTTAAGACCACTATAATCAAGAAAAATTAATTGCAATCAAATATTAGAAAGAAGCATTTATGTTGATTTGGAAACTGGGAATTCAAATTAACAGAAGCATGTTATAGTGTGTAATGGGTTTGCATTATAAGCTAGTGACTAACCAAAATACAATTCATTGAATCTGATTTGATGGCAAACAGTAAGAAAGGACTCTAATAACATAAAGTCTATACCACCTATATTTTTATTTATCTATCTAAACAGGAATATGTACTACATAAATGTGTGCAAATGTGTGTAGTATTTTTCCCTACACTACAATTATTGTCTAATGATTATTTGAGATTGTAAGGTGATTGTGGGATGGCTCCCTGATCTAATGGTCAACCTATTACGGGGACAATTTTAAACAACACAAAAAAAAAAGACAAGCAAGAACATTTAAGGTTTAACTTAAAGGAATCAATTTCATTCTCTGTTTAACATTATAACAAGATTATCAACATAGCAAAGCCACAAACATACAATGTTCTATAGACAATATTTATGGCAAAATCATGAATGAACAAAGGTTTTGTATATGTACTAAAAACAGGGCTGAAAAAAGTGACCAATACAAATTCAGACTACAAAATGTTAATCAACCAGAGGCACTATACTACTTGGTACTCACCTTCTGTGGGTAGATGTTGAACAGTTTAGCTGCGTTTGTGCTTGTGACAGCTACAAACCTACACAGATCCATCTTTCCAGAGCGCTGAAAGAAGAGAAGTTTTTCCTTTACTTTTTTTTTGGAAGAAAAAAAAATTCTTTGTAATAGAACTATTTTTGCTTTCTGCCAAATTTAGTCTGGTTCTGTTAAATGCTGAAAGAGTTTCTGGGGTAAAGATAGTAAAGAACTTCTTCCAGTTATAGAAATAGGAGCAATATTTCTTAGCAGACAGATATCATTAATGCATATCTGCAAGACCTTTATATCAGACAATGGATGATGCACAATGGATGCAGAAATATAAAATAAGCTCACCTAGCCAGGTGAGCTTAAAAGATTCATTACTTACAACTCCCTTTTCCCAGATAACTGACATCCTATCTTCAACACCATTAACACCATTTGGAATTTTTCTAAAATCATCTTTTCCTAATGCCTTCTGATCAGCGTTAAATGTACAGTTGTCTGTTCCTGTAGTCTGCAGGTCATTGCTGAAAAAAAAATCAAAGTACAGCATGATTTATTTTGTTGTCAATAATCAGTATGTGAATCAAGCAATAATCTCAAGTTCTTGAAAATACCTTTATGATAAAGCACTGCTTAGTATCACTGGAATAAATATGAAAATAACCTGTATTACTATATTTCAGAGATTTTTATCCTTTCTTCAATATACAAACTTCAAACATGACTGCCAGATATTGGGGAACGATTTTACTCTCAACTGGATTTGTTTCCGAGTCAAAAAGTGTGGTGGTATCTTTAAGTTACAATAATTAAAGCATTTAATACAAAAGAACATCTTTCTACATTATATAAAAAGGTTCTTTTGATGTTTAATGAACCTCTGAGAAAAAAAAAGAGAAAGACAAAAGATTATTATTTGAAATTTTTTTATATACATGTTATATGGCTCTCAAAAATGTTGTTCTTGATTCAATTCCACTTTTAGCTTGGGAATTTCCAAACAATTGAGTCTTGTTCTGGATAATACTGATTTTACAAAATAAACAATACATTAGGAATAAATGTTTGTATCAACTATAAATATTTTATGCCACAAATGGCTCATAGGCATAAAGTTTTAGAACCAGGACTTTGAAAAAGATGTGTAAAATACAGAAAAACACTAGATGGAATGCTGTACATGTAAAGACAAAAACCTGTGAAAAAATAACTGCTAATCATTGCTTACTTAGCCAGCAGATCCATTAGATAGGCTGGTGTTGTTGAGTCAGGCCGAAGTGGTGGCCCCATCACATGACCAGCAGCATGACGCCAGCATTTATTCCAGTAGTGAGTGCCATCAGTACCTAAACTAGCAGCTATGGGTTCACCAAATACTACATTACCTGTAAAAAGAAAAATTATGTGTATTATGTATTTCACCAAATACTACATTACCTGCAAAAAGCAAAATGATATGTATTATATATTTAAAAAATGAAAAGTATATGTAAGAAATTTACAGTACCAAATAGATTTTACATTCTTCTCTTATGGATAAAACCCCAAGCCCTAGCAAACTTGGGTGCCTTTAACTTCTAAGTAAACCTGAACCCTAGTGAACTCAGGTGCTGTTAACTTTTATAAAAAAAAAGCTGAACCCTTGTGAATTCAGGTGCCTTTACCTTTTAAGAAAAACTGGAACCTAGTTAACTCAGGTGCCTTTAACTAATAATACAAACCCAAATTTCCAAGTAAACCCTAAACCCTAGGGAACTCTGGTGCCTTTAACTTGTATGAAAAACCAGAACCCTTGTGAATTTAGGTACTATTAATTTAAATGCAAAACCTGAAACTACTTGGGTGCCTTAAACTTTTAAGAAAACCTTAACCTTTGTGAATTCATGTACCTCTAAGCAAATGGGCTGTAAATACTAAAAAGTCTTGTATCTTTACTTTCACGATGTGCATAAGGTATCATATTGACAACAGGTAATACATTTATTGCTTATGATCAATTTTCTCTAGAGAAATTGCTGAGGAATATAAAAATGATCACTCAGAAAAATAAACAAAAGTTAGCAAACAACAATTCAGCCTGGTGTAATTTACCTTGCTTTTACAGGCCTTTAAGTCAGGAATTTCATCTGACAAGTCAGATATTAAAGAGGAATCCTTAAAACAACAAGCATTATTGATAATAGCACACTCCAAGTTCAACCTGTGAGAATTTTGTCTGCAAAAAATTGTGTAATCCATCTATATGTACAGGCCTTGGCAATATCCAAGCAAGGTTTGTAAACTGATACTATCAGTGTTTTGACAATCCAATTACTTTTATTGTTAACCTATCTACATCAAGCAATATTGTGTTTGATTAACTTCAATTAGCATGGGGTAGATGCAAACAATTACTGGCCTGTCAGAGTACATGGCATTGTGTTCATGATCCTAGAAAGAGCAGTTTATGATCAACTTAAAAAAACAACTATTTAAACAAGAAGAATTTGCTTTACAACCCTGTCTGCCTTTATGGGAAGAAACTTCACTGATACACATTTGATAAATGTTTTTGATCATATTATGGCTCAGACATCTATAGGTTTCTACACCAGAATGTTCATGCTTGACTTACAAAAATCTTTGAACAGTGAATCTTATTTTGTGTCTAAATTATTTAGGAATGTAAGCTGTATGAAGAATTATCCAAGCTACCAATACAAAATCTAGATCTCATGATATTATGAAGTGGGTTAGTATTATAAGACTACTTAATTTTCTTGTGTCATGTAAAAGACATGGTAACTAGCACAAGTCCCACCCTAAGCTTTTATTATATGCAAATGACAGTGCTATCATGTTTTGACATAGGCTCCAAAGTACAAATTAAAAAAGCTTGTGAAACAACTAGAATCTCACTATCTCCATTTGCAGTCAACAAATTACCATTACATTTGGCCAGAAAATATGTGTCTTATCTGGCTTGAAGGAAAGAGTAATGAGAGCTTAAAAACTCAAAATAACCTGAAATGTGTACAAAATAAATTCTCAATAGTGTATTAGATATTTAGGTCTCCATGTATCTTAATCATAGTCACAATATGCTAAAGAAAGTAAATGTCAATGCTCTGTGGACAAAGTCCATGTACAATAAAGTACATTAAAGATGTTCTGTTTCTATTTGTTGTAATTTTAATTATTTCTGTTGGTCATTGTATGCTAAACTTTGTAAGATGAGTCCCTCAAAGGGACACATTTTTGGACGCAAAGAATTTCCAGGAATCGAAGTTAGGACCGTATCTTCTTTTTAGATGAAGAGTGTTGAATTTGTATAGTAACAAGATTTTCGAGATAGCCACCATGGTAGTAATAATTGGATGTAAAATAATTACCATTTTCATTCAGGACCAAAAATCTTTCAATTCACATCTAGTCATTCAGAGTAGCAATATCATACTTAAGGTCATCATAGTGACCATACTCGATGTCTGATTAGCACTATTTGCAGGACCAATTCAACTTCTTACAAAGTCTTTCATGAGAATCACCTGTTGAGGAGTACTGACAACAAAATATTTAAGATGGGCACTATATTCACTCAGAACCAAAAAGTCTTCAAAATTAGTCTAAAATCTTGATTCCTAGGGACCACAATTATGGTCTGTTATAAACTGTGATGAATTATCATTAGTAATCAATAGATTTTCTTCCAGTTTTCGTTTTAAATTACAAATTTGGATTTTATTTTCATCCATGAATTCAGAACTGTATCCACTCCAGTCTTCATACATGTACATGTGGTATTGTCCTGTCATAATGTTTATACACTGCAGTATTTATGTAATGTACTGCTATAATCTTATTTTGTTTTTTATGTCTGTTTGTATTATTGCAGTATAATATATTTCACTAAATAAGGAATTTTTAAAATCAAGTTTCAATGTTGGTTGTTTTACTTTTGAAGAACAGAAATCTTGTTCTTGTGCAAAGAGCAGTAATGTAACACATATTCTGTTGGTACACAAAATGGCAGATATGTATGTGAAGTGCTGAAACCTGTTAAAGCTGTGTTTTTCATGATCATTCAGGGATTGGGTACCTTGAAAATAAAGGATACCAAAAAGTGAACAATTTCATTAGAGAAAGCTGTTTATTGACAACTATTCCCAACATGATTATATAACAAGCATTCAGCCATTAAACAGTGCCACTACACCCACTCCTTTCCACTGTCTTCTTGATGTATATTAATGATGGCACCCCTTCTTTTGAGGCCTATTGGTAACTCGTGCTCTTGCTTGCATTGTGGTCTATGTTTTTGTACCCAGTTATGAGAAAAAGTTATCTAAGAAGATGTGTACTTTGCAAGCAAATTCAGGGTGTTGTTGCCAGTTACATGACATCCACAAATGATCTTTCAATGACAAATGACAACAAGACAGATTCATCTGTATCCCCTGCCCAGTGAAAACATTTGTAAAAAAATTTTTTGTTGTTGAAAATTTTGTATAGGAAGTTTGTACTCATCAAGTGTACAGGGAAAGGATAGGCACAATGTGTGATTGTTTAACTGAACTAATGCATGGGTGAAGAAGTAACAATACTGTGAGTCAGCCTGTGTTTCTGTATATCATTTGACTGAATAATATCAACAGAATAAAGTAGATTTGTGTTTGTGGAACAAGTATGTCCAAACTGTATGTCTACATATGCATACAAACACTGCAGAGATTTTATCATGGGAGGTCCCTTGCCATAACAAAAAAGGGGGAGAGTACAACAAAAATGAACAAATGAAGGGAAGTAGTAAATGTCTATAGTTCAACATTTGCATAACGCTTCAATATCTGTATCTCTTTCTTCCTGATCCACTCTGTAAGAAACCTTTTAAAATCAGAATCTTTAAAAGATGTTGCAGCTAGTTGTATAACATTAATCTGTTCATTGTTTATCAGCTTAATCTGTTACTTGTATCTGTATATTGTCCTGTACTGACAACCCCCTTTAACAGCTCACCGGTTTTGTCATTTGGATATTTCCGCTCCATTATAAGATTTTTTTTTCACTAACATCTCTGCCAAATTTTAACTTTGTTGAATTAGCACTCAACCGACTACTAAAGTAATATGCCAGGTGTACTATTCCATAATGCTGTTTTACCGACTACTAAAGTACTATGCCAGATGTACTATTCCATAGTGCGGCATTACCGATTACTAAAGTACTATGCCAGATTATTTTCAACTACTGAAGTACTATGCCAGATGAACTATTCCAGAGTGCTGCATTACTGACTACTGAAGTACTATGCCAGATGAACTATTCCAGAGTGCTGCATTACCGACTACTGAAGTACTATGCCAGATGAACTATTCCAGAGTGCTGCATTACCGACTACTGAAGTACTATGCCAGATGAACCATTCCAGAGTGCTGTATTACCGACTACTGAAGTACTATGCCAGATGTACTATTCCATAACGCTGTATTACCAATTACTTAAGTACTATGCCAGATGTACTATTCCTTAATGCTGTATTATGATTTTATTTCCATTAATGCCATAGTCTACTTGTTCTGAGATTTTGTGATCAAATAAACATCTTTACATTTTAAGTTTTAAATTCTTATTTATTAGATTTATCTTAAACTTTATGCCAGGGCTATGTGGTTTTGTAGCACATGATCCTGCAGGGCTAAATTGTGACAAGAAAAGAAACTAAAAGTGTACTCAACTTTTAAATTATATTCTGAATTAGCCTTTTCTACATTTAGTTTCGAAACACTGCTGAAATGAGGGGTTACAAGCATGCCTTCTGTTTTTGTCCATCCAGCATGAAAATCAGATTCATATTTGATGCGATTTGGGGGTTCAAAATCACTCACTCGAACCTCCATTACCACTTTAACGGCTCCAATAATCTTGTATATTTCCTAACTTTAAAAATAAATTATGATCAGCCAGTTTTTGTTGAATGAACTCATCATCTAAAGATGAACAACAGTGGGAATCAGCATTTTTGGGTCTTCTAGATAACCTGTATCCGGTGTTTTCATGTGATGTCACAAAACATGTGTACTTCCATATCCGCCATTTTGAGTCTCAAACTTGTACATAATAACATTGTTCTTACCAGATAAATATCAAGGTAAGTCTCATACTGTGCGTAAGGATATAACAGTATGAGACCTTCTCAAGTAAAACATTGACATTTTAATCATCTTTGTTATTCTTTCATTGATAGATCAATTGATAATCAGACACATAAACAATGGATACACAAACAAGTAAAAACGTGTGATTATTTTCAATTTACATGGGATTTACTTACTAACATTGGTTTGTCAGCTTCTTTGGCACAAGCACATGGTTTCGCAAAAATATTTATGCATTAAAGTTCTGGTGATGTGATTTAGATTTTTAACATAGCTTTAACAATTTTTCAGTGATATCACTATGATGTCTGCAGTGTGGCAGTTAATAGTGATGTCTAGCACTGGGGCAGCATGCCGCAGACATGAAGCATGATGTCCCACCCAGTCACATTATCCTGGCACTAGACTGACCAGTCCTAACACTAACCTCTTAATGCTGAGCGTCAAACAAGGCAGCTGTTAGTACCATTTTTATAAGTCTTTGGTATGACTCGACCGAGGATCGAACCCACGACCTTCTGCATCTGAGGCGGACGCTCTAACCACTAGGCCACCAGAGAGGTCATTTAATTTCTGGCATAATACACATGCTACAAACTTTTATATCTGTTAACTGTTTTTGTATCCCAAAGATAATTGTCCAGAAATACTCTTTCAAGATGACAAGCTTAGGGACATCGTACAAAATATTTTTAAAAAAAGACAATATTGTCTGTTTATATAAAAAATAAAAATAGTTACATTTGATAGCAATATGATTGATTACAGTTCAATTTCACTTTTCTGTCTTTCGATAAAAACCAGGGAACTTAGTTTCATTTTCATTTTCGTGTTATAGGGGGATATAATTTCAAGCATAATCCATGCATTCTTTTGATTAAGAAAATATACTTTTCGATAATTAAATCAGATTATTTTCATGAATATACATTATAACTCGTGTTGATAAAGGTTTATTAATCTCAAATTGGCGGAGCAAGGTATGCGTATTTTGCGTTATGGGTATTTGCAAACACAATCATGATTTCTGTGAAAACAACCAATTATAAATAAGCATGGTTTTGCCATGGAAATGAAATGGTAGATAATGGACAACAGAATTAGATGTGAAAATAAATTTTAACATTTCAGGGTTTTTTAACAGTTATTTTTCAAGGTTAAAATTTTTTTGAGGTTAAACACAAAAAGCAATTACAAGATTATCTCTGTAGTGAGCATAACATTTACAAAACAAAATCTGATAAGGGATCAAATGAAAGACAGAATAAAATGACCAGATGTCTTTAATTTGCATAGTTAACATAGTTTATCAACTGCTAGCCTAGCCTAACAAAAAAAAAACCTTTCAAAATAAGATTTTTAGTGAAGATTGTGTAAAGCCATTCAACATTTCTTCAAAGTTTTAGGTTTATTAACTTTGCTTTCCTTCAGATTTTTAAGGCAATTTTTTCTTTAGTTTCTGAGGCCAAAATGAACATGTTTTTCAAGGTCTCTGAATTTCACACCTTACCTTGGAATAGATATATGTACAAATAGACAAAACATTACAAATACTGAACTGAATTGTAAACAGCAAAAAAAATGTCTGGATTACTAGACAATAATTAGGTCAATTTTCAAAAAAATTCTTAAAACAGCTTTTAGTTCTATACTGGAAATAAAACTGATGGATGGACAGATGGACTTGATGAAATGGACCCATTTCTATGTCACCTGCCCAACATCTCTGGGTGAAAAAGAAATATTATTATAAATAGCAAAACCTTCAATGTAGAATATCAAATAGAAGACTCTTGTACAATGAGGATGCTAAGTGTATACAGAACAAAAACCTGAATGAGCACAACTTTCCAACCTTATTTTATAAACCATGTACAAGAAAATTCCAACTTTATAACAAATAATATAATTTTCAGTGAAGTATATTTGGATGCATATTTAACGCTCTCACCTTTTCTGCGAGCATCAGCTACTGCATTTGCACTTGTTTTGCTCATTATTTTAACAATGTACAAAGGGCAGTTAACTTGGTTAGCTATGGCAATGGCTCTATTGGCTGCTTCCCCTTCCACCTAAAAATACCACAAAGGTCATTTGGAGGTCATTCATGTACATCTGACATAACCACTGCTCATGTGCAAAGGAAAGGAAACCAATGGGACATCAGAATGCAATTCAAAATATAAACCCAAGAAATACAAAAAGGCAACTAGACAGACTATAAAGGCAAAAAGCTATATTTAAGATACAGAGTTCAGGAAAATATGGAAATTCTGAATAAGATTCAGTTGTAAAGATCATTAAATTTGTATTCCTTTTAAAGAATTTACATTTCTTTAACGCAAAATCTGGAGACTAAACAAATCTTGATTTTACATATAACAGCAAATTTCTGGTACTGATGCTGCCTGCTTTCAGGGCATCCGTTGCTGTATAGGCAGTTGCTAACCTCTGAGTGGGGTGTGCTATAAATCAAACCTGTAACTTAAATGATTTCAAACCTGGAAAATTTTGAACAGTTTAGTATATATTATGTTCAACCTATTTGTTTTAACCATTTTACCTTTTGGTACATATTTCTGTATGTGATTTTGATTTTTAACACAGTTTCAATAATTTTACAGTCATACTAATATGATGTCTGCAGTGTGGCAGTTTATAGTGATATCTAGCATTGGGGCATCACATCACATACATGTACATGTAACATGTCCCACCCAATCAATTATTCTGATACCAGGCTGACCAGTCCTTACATTACCCTCTTAATGCTGAGCACCAAGTGAGGCAGCTGCTAATATCCTTTTGATAAGGTGGGTTTTTTTTACTTGGTCAGGTGTTTAAACCCATGACCCCCCACATCCACAGCAGATGTATTAAACTCTTACACCACGGAAGATACATATCTGTGACCATTAGAAAGGTTTTAGAGTAAAATGTTATTTCTATATCCAAATAATTATTTTTCATTTAAGAATTTTTATGCTGAGAGAATTCATTCATGGTCACATGACCCAAACTGAGTAGCCATACAGCAACATTTTTCAACCTCTAAACCTACTAGTTTATTTCTGAACCACTAAATCATTTAAATTAGATAAATTATCAAAATCTATGTAGTCTATATCAATATTGAAGCATACATCTGATTTACTGAAGCCTTCTTAGACATAATTCTAATTGTCCAAATTCTAGGATATGTTCAATGAAGTATGTGGCCTCCATTTTGGATAAGAGAGAATTTGACCCCAATACCATTTTAAACAGCTGATCGTGACTTTATCTTAAATAGTTTCTAACAGGGCATTTTTAGAAGTCAGTGCGATGACAATCAGCTCAAAATGGACCATGTTTATGGTAGGTGTCAAAATGCACTTATATGCAATGATACACAGGTGTCAAATTGCACTAATATGCAAACTAAATCAATACATCAAAATGTGCTTCCATCCAAACATTGCAGAGGCATCCAAAGCACTACTATGAGGTAAAGGTTTTATGCTGGTCTCATCAGTATAAACATACCTATAAACTTTATTCTGAAATCCAATATTAATTAAGAGATGTATTTCTAAAGAAATGAAAGTTTGTGGATCAAACAATCAAGGTCTATAACTCTGCCAAACGATGCAGAATGCTGACAAACTCAGCAAAATCAAACTGCATAATAAATTTGGTTGTAATCCAATAATTAATTGGAATTATTGTGCAAAAACCAAGTGGGTGGATTTGAAAATCCATGTTTATAACTCAAACAACAACAATGAATATTGTTGATCAAACTCAGCCAAAATCTCATTATTATAATGCAGCAGTAACAAATTTGGTTTAAAAAATATAATCAAAAAGAGGATGTCTAACAATCAGGAACAATAACTCTGCTCAACTATGACATTAAAGAAAGATAATTAACTCACCAAAAGACACATCAGTATCAAGCTGCATGCCAAATTTGAAGTCAGGCAGTGAACATTATATAATCTTTGAGAGGAAGAAGAAATTAGTCAATATATTTTTCAAATATGAAGCCAAAGAAAATAGTAATTTGAAAAAAGGTAATTTCGATGTTTGATCACTATATGATACTAAGTAACTGTTAGCAATATTAGAATTTCCAATTTTCTTGAACTCTGACCTAAATATCAATCTATAATACAAACCTTTCCTTCGTGCTGCACAGACAGCATCTGCAGCAGATTTACTCATGACATGAACAACATAGAGGGGGCAGTTACACTGATCTGCAATAGTTATGGCCCTCGACGTGGCTTCTGCTTCAACCTAGTCCACAACAACAAAGAAAAGCATGCAAAGAATAGCTTAGTAATTAAAGCCCACAACAATGACAAACACATGAGTAAAATCAAGAAATAAAAGCAAAAAAAAAAATTGCTGAGAAAAATGATATGGAAAAAGTAGACATGGGTGCTAATCACTTTTCATTTGTGGATACATGCTTTTTATTAGCAGAAAAAAAAATTAAAGCAACAAAGAAGGTACAGTAAATGAAATTTCACATCACAAAATAAAAACAAAACCACAAGTAAACCCATCAAAAGCATAAAATTTGCAATTAAAGTATTTGCAGTGAATCAAGTGCAAGGTAGATGAGTAGAACTTCTTGTTATGGTTACATTTCAAATGTCTTCACATAAGAATAGTAGTCTCTCATTATAATGCTTTTCATGGGAGACATGGAGTAAATTATATTTTAGTGGGATAACTTTAAAAATGGGTTCCTGCTACAAATTTAAAAAGATTCCAGACCTTTTCCATAGCTTTTCCAGACCAAACAAATAAAAATATCTAGACCTCCCAAAGAGCTTGAATCTGTACACTAATACTTTTCCCACATGCAAAAGAGTTGTCAAATTCTAGATCTATTCCAGAATTCCAGACCTGTCTTGGAATCCTTTTATAATGATAATGAATATAATTTTACTGCTGAATAATGATATGGGATCCATTACTAAAATTACCAATTAACAGAAATCATGTTATAATGAAGGGCCTTATACTGATATTTATACTTATATATATATATATATATATATATATATATATATATATATATATATATATATATATATATATATTCATTGACAAGGCACCTAGTGAAAAAAAAAAAAAAAATAATAATAATAATAATAATAATAATAATAATAATAATAATAAAAATAATAATAATTATAATAATAATAATAATTGCTCCAAAGCCTTTACAATATATTTCAAAAGCTGGAGTTGTCTTTTCATCAGATATATCATGCTATTATTAAAACTACTGTCAAAATGTTAAAACTAAATGATCACAACTATGCAGGATAATTTATCATGCTGAATGATGACTGATGAGATGAGTATTAAAGTTTGACAATTAAGGTTTGAGTAAAAAGTCATGAAACATTTACAATTTTCTACAATATTTCTGATATTACATAAGCAAAACAAGAGCAGAATCATAAAAATCATTAACTTTTTAAAAGTTAGAATGACATCATGTAAATACATTGCTACTTAAAAAGGTTGGTACTTAAAAAGGTTGGTAAAGATTAAATAAAGTTTATTTTTAATACATCTATGTCATTCTCGTTGAAGCCAAAATTGAAACAACAAAATAGGTTTCATTGTAATGGAAATGTTTACTTGTAAAGAATTCAACAAATTAAGTTTTATCAAATGCCCAGTATATACCTCTTCAGGTCGACTCATCTCATGCCCTTCTGGGCCTGTGATTCCCATAGCTATCAACTCTTTGGACTTCTGAAAATAAATCAAGTTATGATATGATGTTATTAAAATGATTTATTATAAAACCATCTCATATTTTTGTTTATTACATCAAACAAAGCAAAAGTGTAACTCCATAAGGTCCTAAATGTAATGATATTACTGATTAATACACCAAACAAAGCAGAAGTGTAACATCTTGATTTTCTCAGTGTAATGCAATCACCTGGTAATACCATCAAACAAGGCAGAAGTGTAACATCTTGATGTTCTCAGTGTAATGCAATCACCTGGTAATACCATCAAACAAGGCAGAAGTGTAACATCTTGATTTTCTCAGTGTAATGCAATCACCTGGTAATACATCAAACAAGGCAGAAGTGTAACATCTTGATTTTCTCAGTGTAATGCAATCACCTGGTAATACATCAAACAAGGCAGAAGTGAAACATCTTGATTTTCTCAGTGTAATGCCATCACCTGGTAATACCATCAAACAAGGCAGAAGTGAAACATCTTGATTTTCTCAGTGTAATGAAATCTCCTGGTAATACCATAAAACAAGGCAGAAGTGTAACATTTTGATGTTCTCAGTGTAAGGCAATCACCTGGTAATACCATAAAACAAGGCAGAAGTGTAACATCTTGATTTTCTCAGTGTAATGCAATCACCTGGTAATACCATAAAACAAGGCAGAAGTGTAACAATTTGATGTTCTCAGTGTAATGCAATCACCTGGTAATACCATAAAACAAGGCAGAAGTGTAACATCTTGATTTTCTCAGTGTAATGCAATCACCTGGTAATACCATAAAACAAGGCAGAAGTGTAACATTTTGATTTTCTCAGTGTAAGGCAATCACCTGGTAATACCATCAAACAAGGCAGAAGTGTAACATCTTGATTTTCTCAGTGTAATGCAATCACCTGGTAATACCATCAAATAAGGCAGAAAAGTAACATCTTGATGTTCTCAGTGTAATGCAATCACCTGGTAATACCACCAAACAAGGCAGAAGTGAAACATCTTGATGTTCTCAATGTAATGCCATTACCTGGTAATACCCCTGGCGAGGAAAAAGTGTAATC